>CM060952.1:196859100-196864100 GCA_030765055.1 Mantis religiosa | reverse complement strand
CAGAAAAGTTCCAATTGCGGATCGAGTTTACCCTCCGTTAACTAAACTACCTCTAAATTTATGTATATAATAATAACCCATGGCGCGACAGCCCTTAGAGGGCCAAGTCCTACCAACCCGACTGCCGGACATACGCCTACTTACGATCATCCAACCAATACGGGGAGGAGATGTGGTCAGCATCTCGGCATCCCCCAGCCAGAATGTTGGTTTCCGTGACCAAGGCCGCTTACCTAGTGTAAGCTCCTCATTTCCTCACGATGCTGAGTGGGCACCGGTCCTATATCCGGGACCTAAAATCCCCACCACATGGGTGGGGTTGAACCCGGGCCGCTTTCCATGGCCAGGGACCAAGGCATGCTGCCTCAGCCCGCTGCGCCACGGCGCAGGACACCTCAAAGTTTATACATGAAAAATCCAGTTAGTTAATAAAAAGGAAAACCAGAGGTGGAACTAGTAAGAAGTAAATGCTGTACATAAATAAGGGCCCCATTACAATGATGGCTCTCTATCTCTAACTCTGTGACAATCAGAAATGCTCTAACGCTGATTACAACTGTTTATGACAATTTTTACTGTACTGTACATGAAAAAAATAAACTTTAAAAAGTAATTTAAAATTTCGTTAAGGAAATTGCTAATCTTATATCACATTTTCAATCAAAAATGTTTTCAAAAATATCTTCCGTTTCTTAAAACTGTTCTCTTCGTTACTTGGCTGAAGCTTCACTGGATAAGAAAGCTAAGCGAATCCGACAAGAATCGATCTCTATTGTGCTAGTGGAAGCCCCCGGACCAGTGGTTGGAGAGAATAACTTCGGTTAGTTAACCTCTTTTTTCTTCAACAGTCAATTATCTTCTATCAATTGCTCCCCTCTCTTCCCACATGGTTCGTTACCCCCAATTTGTTCTTCGCGAAAAACAAGTTCGCCTCCACCTACAATAACATTATTATGACTAATCAAAAACTTCCCTAACTTACTCTTGTCTTGCTTGTGGCGGTAAGAAAGATTTAAAAAGTTAAAGCTAGGTACACAAAGAAATTTAGTGAGAACTTAGGATAAAATCAAATTAATATTTGCACAAAATGTTTTCGCTGAAGTAACTCCAAGAAGAAAACTGTCTCCAATTTTCACACCGGCTCCCCGTAAAATATTCTTTCATCCAGCATCTTTAAAATCTTTGAGCATAAATCTTTAATGATAACTGTGTCAACAGAGAATAACTCAGCGTTCTGTCAACACCATCTAGGAACACGTTGGCATTATATTCCAATTCTTATATCTGAGCGTATATGATATCGGTTACCTTAAGAAAAGACGCATCAACAATGAAAAAATAATGAAGGAAAGAATGAGGGTAGTACGGGAAGGGAAGGAAAGAAGGAAGGATGGAAGAAAGGAAGAAGGGAGGGAGGGAACAAAGGAGGAAGGGAAGTAAGGATGCAGGGAAAAGGTACAGCTTACACTTTGATTTTTATATTTCGCTTATTTGTGTCATAGGATGATCAATGGATCAAAGAAAGAATATCAGAGGTAACAGATGTTTCTATGCCTTGCAGAATATGTTTAAATCAAGGAACGTCACTAGAAGATCTAAAATTAAAATACAAGAGCTGTTCAGTAAAGAATGGTCTTTTTTTTGACAAACGTACCCTTATTCATCCTCATAATTTTGATAGTTATTTTCAAAATAGTCTCCCCTGGATGCAATGCACTTGTCTCAGCGTTTCTACCAGTCCTCAAAGACATGCTGGAAACCATTTTTGAGAGATCCTTCAAAATCGTCTCCGCAGCCTTCACCACAGCTTCTGGTAATGCCTCCCACGAAGAACTTTATTCAAGTTATAGAATAGAAACAGACACAGGGGCTAAATCTGGACTATAGGGAGAATGTGGGATGCACTTCACGTCGATTTTGCAAAATATTCAGCAACAACATTGGCAATATGTGGCCGCTTATTATTGTGGTGCAGTATCCAGCCTGCTTCACGGAAATGTGGTCTTTTGCTCCTGATATGGACTTGCAATGTTTTCAGTAGTATTGTCCAGTTACTGATGTGTGTGCGGGGTACAACATGCTGATAAACAATTCCATGAATATCAACTAATGAGATGGCCATAGTCTTCCCAACAGAAGCACCACTTTTGCTTTTTTGGGGGTTGATGATGAAGGATATCTCGACACTGTGCTTTGCTGTTTGCTTTCAGGATCAAAATGATGTAGCCAAGTTTCATCGTCAGTGATTACGTTTGAAAGAAACACCGGATGTTCCTCTAACATCAACTTTAACTGCATGCAGACCTGCATGCCAATGTCCTTTTGTTCCGGAATCAACAGTCTTGTAACCCATCGCGCACAAACACATCTCATGTGTAACGTTTCTATCACCGAGGGTTTGGCGGCACACAATGAAATGTTCAGTATTTCAGAAAGTGATATTAAGGTAATTCGTCGATCCTCTCTCACAATGGCAGCAGCAGTGTTGATGTTTTCTACCGTAAGAGCAGTAACCGGAGCACTGAGTCCACCTTCCTTTGAAATTGAATATCTCCTCTCTTTACACATTTTAAACCACCTCGAGCTGTACTGTAGTGAGGAACAGAGTCTTCATAGACCTCCTGTAACATTGCATAGGCCTGAGCCGAAGATTTGTTGAGACGAAATCAGAATTTCAAAGCCGCATATTGTTCCTCGCGTATTACCTCAATTGCAGCGGTAGGCAATACTGAACTTGTCTGAACTTGCCTGGTTCTCACAGGCGGGAAACAGGAGTACCAACAATGAAGCTACTACGGCGTGTTTGTTTACATTAAGCTAACAGAATATAATGAATTTGAATTTTAGGGCGAAAAATCATGACTGTAAACAATTATGATCATTCTTTATTGAACAGCCTTCTTATATGCAATAGTACTGAGACCAATAGTAATGTATGGTTCAGAGAGCGGGAAGTTGACCATCAGAGAACGGTGGTTGTTACAGTGGAAAAGGAAGATTTTGAGAAATATATTTGGAGTGATAAGGGACTTGGACGGATGGTGAATGCGGACTAACTTGAAGTTACAGTGCCTATTTGGACAACCAAGTATAGTAGTGAAAATTAAGCAAAGAAGAATAGGTAGATTGGCCATGTGCAGAGAATGCCGGAAACCAGTGTAGTTAAGGAGATATTTGCAGGAAAACTGGATGGTAGAAGGAGAAGAGGAAGACCCAGAAAATGATGGGTAGATTATGTAGAAGGTGACTTGAGAAAGTTGGGGGTTAAAGGCTGAAGAAGAAAAGGCAGAGGACCGAGTAGAATGGAAGAGGGTGGTTAGGGAGGCCAAGGGTCTACATGGCCTGTAGTGCGAAATATCATCATTATCACGAACAATATACTAAAATGTACGATATTTTTCACAAAGTAGCATGCAAAAAAGCTAAGGCCTTTATAAAAATTAGGTTTATACATTCATAAGACTTTCCTTGCCAATTCATTTTATTTTATATTCTACAAATGGTTCTTAGGAAATCTTATTTTTCCATCCTTTTCATTTTGATAGAGGCAAACAATTTACAGAGATAATTACAGCACACACTTCGCTGTAGAAGAAGGGTATACACAAGGCTAAAATGATTGTATAAAATCTTAAAAATAAGGAGTGGTATTAGAGGATGGACTTTAAGTTACACTATTGCACATCATTGCGTATAACTAGAAAGCTAACTTATAGCGTACTTATACTCACATGGACCTCATCAACCTCTATTGCTTTCTTTTACATAACTTATAAAAGTTATCATTACATAAGTTTACCGAAGTTTTCTCTACATATGTTAATCGACACCTGCACAAGGTGTCCCTCAAGGTTCAGTACTAACACACAACTCCTCTTTAATATCTACACTTATGATCTTCCTGCTATAGCTCTAATATGCATAGCATTATATGCTGATGATACTGCTCTCTTTTATTCTCACTCCGATATCTGTCATGCCATTCACGAACTACAAACTGCCCTGGATCGACTAGCTCACTGGTTCTCTAACTAGCGCATTTCCCTCAACACTAACAAGACAGAGGTTAAGGTCTTCTCTTTACGTCCTTATAGGGATCCTCCTTCACTGCAGCTGCTCGGGGAACAACTCTTATGGTTACCAACCAGTGCGCCAGGGTTGCTACTGGACACTCGACTAACTTGGAATGCCCACCTCTGTCAGTGTGTTATACTTGCGTCTGCACGGCTCTCTAAACTGTACCCTTTGCTCAACAGTTACACCTCACTTGGTTATGAATCCTCCCTTCTTCTTTATAAGTCTCTAGTCCGTCCCATTTTTACCTATGCAGCACCAGTCTGGGGTGGCACCAGGAAGACTAATCTACAAAACAGGGTACTCCGTATAGTCACAAATGTTCCATGGTTCGTCAGAAACCAACAACTTCATCACGAAATTGGTCTTCTACCCGTTCACCAGTACATCCTCCGGCTGCCATAACCTTTCTTTTACCATCTCCATCATTGTAGCTGTTACCTACAATCTCGGCGCTCAGACTCGATAACCTACTCGCCTCAAGCGCAGACTGACACAAGAACTTCACCTGAGTGACCTCTCCAGTAAAGACAACCCAGACGAGTGATAACCATTTGACTCTTCTGTTTGTGTTACAATGATCCTGCCTTATTTGGCTAAAGGAGTCGCTCAAAGCTACCTCAATTGTAATATATATAAGTTTCCTCATTAACCAACATCTGTAAAGCATATTTGCTGATGGATAGATAATAATAATAATAATAATAATAATAATAATAATAATAATAATAATAATAATAATAATAATAATAATAATAATAATAATAATAATAATAATAATAATAATAATAATAATAATAATAATAATAATAATAATAATAAATAATAATAATAATAATAATAATAATAATAATAATAATAATAATAATAATAAATAATAATAATAATAATAATAATAATAATAATAATAATAATAATAATAAAAA
>CM060952.1:196675777-196858100 GCA_030765055.1 Mantis religiosa | reverse complement strand
GGAGAAGGAGGAGAAGGAGGAAGGAGGAGAAGGAGGAAGAAGGAGAAGAAGGAGAAGAAGGAGAGAGGAAGGAGAAGAAGGAGAAGAAGGAGAAGAAGGAGAAGAAGGAGAAGAAGGAGAAGAAGGAGAAGAAGGAGAAGAAGGAGAAGAAGGAGAAGAAGGAGAAGAAGGAGAAGAAGGAGAAGAAGGAGAAGAAGGAGAAGAAGGAGAAGAAGGAGAAGAAGGAGAAGAAGGAGAAGAAGGAGAAGAAGGAGAAGAAGGAGAAAGAAGGAGAAGAAGGAGAAGAAGGAGAAGAAGGGAGAAGAAGGAGAAGAAGGAGAAGAAGGAGAAGAAGGAGAAGAAGGAGAAGAAAGGAGAAAGAAGGAGAAGAAGGAGAAGAAGGAGAAGAAGGAGAAGAAGGAGAAGAAGGAGAAGAAGGAGAAGAAGGAGAAGAAGGAGAAGAAGGAGAAGAAGGAGAAGAAGGAGAAGAAGGAGAAGAAGGAGAAGAAGGAGAAGAAGGAGAAGAAGGAGAAGAAGGAGAAGAAGGAGAAGAAGGAGAAGAAGGAGAAGAAGGAGAAGAAGGAGAAGAGAAGGAGAAGAAGGAGAAGAAGGAGAAGAAGGAGAAGAAGGAGAAGAAGGAGAAGAAGGAGAAGAAGGAGAAGAAGGAGAAGAAGGAGAAGAAGGAGAAGAAGGAGAAGAAGGAGAAGAAGGAGAAGAAGGAGAAGAAGGAGAAGAAGGAGAAGAAGGAGAAGAAGGAGAAGGAGAGAAGGAGAAGAAGGAGAAGAAGGAGAAGAAGGAGAAGAAGGAGAAGAAGGAGAAGAAGGAGAAGAAGGAGAAGAAGGAGAAGAAGGAGAAGAAGAGAAGAGAGAAGAAGGAAAGAAGGAGAAGAAGGAGAAGAAGGAGAAGAAGAAGAAGAAGAAGAAGAAGAAGAAGAAGAAGAAGAAGAAGAAGAAGAAGAAGAAGAAGAAGAAGAAGAAGAAGAAGAAGAAGAAGAAGAAGAAGAAGAAGAAGAAGAAGAAGAAGAAGAAGAAGAAGAAGAAGAAGAAGAAGAAGAAGAAGAAGAAGAAGAAGAAGAAGAAGAAGAAGAAGAAGAAGAAGAAGAAGAAGAAGAAGAAGAAGAAGAAGAAGAAGAAGAAGAAGAAGAAGAAGAAGAAGAAGAAGAAGAAGAAGAAGAAGAAGAAGAAGAAGAAGAAGAAGAAGAAGAAATGAAACCTGCAGAATAATACATTGCATATTTTTACTTGCTTTCGAACATGAGGGATACTGGATAGCGCAACAATAGTAAAATAGTGACAGATTGCTGTGTGCTGGACTTGAAATTCGTTGACGTAGACGGATGGCAGCAGTTCAGGAAAAAAACATTAATAATTACCGTTTTCTTTTGGGTGTGCTACAGTTTTTAGCCAGATTCACAGGAATTGTATGAGATTCACAGGAAATTTGCTTTATTCAAAGATCCTGACTCTAAGATGGACACCTTGGAAAACAGAACTCATTTTCATCCAGGTAGAACTGTTCCGTTCACAGCGCATTTGCCCTTCTAGTAATCTACTCCATATCTAGGATAATTATAAGGCCAATTACACTCTATTTTAATCACAACTTACGCCTATACGCCAACTCCTTTAGCTGTATCGTTCGTTTGTTTTTGATGTAAAAGTACGCAGGAAAAACTGGTTACAGAGAACACTGTAGGGCAATTTGCTTTTGTATATAAGCATTTGGTTCACAGTGATAAAAGCACAGGGAATACCTGGCTTGAAAAACCGCCTGTGTAAAATATATACCGTTTGCTAGCGAAGTTTGTCTTTCACTGGCAGGCCAATGGGGCAATAATCGATCCCAGTATAGTAGAAAGAAGTGACAGAGCCGGGAAAGAGCGCGAATCAAAGAGCTTAAAGGAAACGGGTGGATCTTGTGCAAAGCAAGCTGAATCAGTTTCTTTTTTCTTTTCTTTTATTATTTAATGTCCGACGACTTAAGTCATATAGGACGATGAATGAAATAGGTGAAGTGATGCTCAAATAAGCCCAGCACCCATGTAGCTTAACGTTAATAGGCAGTCGTCTTTCAGTATAAAAAGCTGGAAAACCCCTTATCCAGATAACTTAGCAGGCCCAGACCAGAAATTGTGTATACTGTGACTTTGTGGGTTCGTGAAATGAAAAGTCCAATCACACAAACTCAACAATGCTCTTTATTTCTACCGACTTACAGTTTAACACTTGTCAATTACACAGAATTACGTAATGCACACAATTACGATTCACCAGTTCGTCCGCTACCATTCAGATGCACGTACACAATTACGCACAGTCTTCTCGTTCATTAACACGGCGCTCCTTCGCTAGCACGTCAAACACTGACTGACTCCTAACTCACTCCTCTTGCACGACGTGTTGCTTATATAGGGTACGCTTGCCGATCTGGAAGGTTCTCCAGTAGATGAAATATACCGTAATTTCGAGAACACAGGTGGAACAGAAACAGACGGCACAATGCTGTTTTTTCTCCCAGCCACCGCCTGTCACCACTATAATGAGTGAGTGAGTGTGGAGTTTTAGGGCCCGTCGACAGCAAGGTCATTTTTTGTCCCAGCCATCCCTGTCACCACTATAAGACAAACGAGGGGGGCGTGGCTAACACGGACCTCCCCTGCTTTCCGCTCTCAGCTGTTTCTATAGGGTGTTCCAACGCTCGGGTGACAATACCTTGAATGTGAGACGGACATACTACGAGAGCTGCTCAATAAAGAAAGATCACTTTTTTTTTTTGACAACGCACCTTTACTCGTCCTCATAATTTTGACGGTCTTTCTAAAAATATTCTCCCCAGAATGTGATGCACTTGTCCCAGCGTTTCTGCCAGTCTTCAAAAACATACTGGAAACAATGATTTTGAGAGATCATTAAAATCGCCTCCGCAGCCTCCACCACTGCTTCCGATGATGAATAATGCCTACCACGAAGGCGTTTCTTCAAGTTAGGGAATAGAAAAAAGTCACATGGGGCTAAATCCGGACTATAGGGAGGGTGAGGGATACACTTCATTTTGATTTTTGCACGATATTCAGCAAAAACTTTGGTAATATACCGCCGCGCATTATCGTAGTGCACCATCCAGCCTGCTTCACGGAAATGTGGCACACAATGAAATGTTCAATATTTCAGAAAGTGATCTTAAGGTGATTCGTCAAACCTCTCTCACAATGACAGCAGCAGTGTTGATATTTTCTTCCGTAAGAGCAGTAACTGGAGCACCGTGTCCACCTTCCTTTGAAATTGATTGTCTCCCCTCTTCAAACATTTTAAACCACCTTCGAGCTATGCTGTAGAGAAGAACAGACTCTCCATAGGCCTCCTGTAACATTGTATAGGACAGCTGTAACATTGTTATTGAAATGTGTAGTTTTTAACGCCCAAATGAGATGAAGATGGAGCACCGGTGGAATGAGATGGCGGAAGAAACCGGAGGTCCCGGAGGAAACCCGCCCCAGCGCCGTGTTGCCCACCACAAATCTCACTTTACGGTCGCCTGGGATCGAACCCGGGCCGCCTTGGTTAGAGCCAAGCGGTCTAACCACTGAGCCACGGCGCGGCCTATATTGTTGTTGAGACGAAAGCAGAATGTCAAAGCCGCATATTGTTCCTCGCGTGTTACCTCCATTGCAGCGGTAGGCGATACTGAACATGTCTGAACTTGCCTGGTTCTCACAGGCGGGAAACAGGAGTACCAACAATGAAACTAAAACGGCGTGTTTGTTTCACATTAAGCTAACAGAATATAATAAGGTGGAATTTTAGTGTAAAAAATTGTGTCCGTAAAAATTATGATCATTCATTATTGAACAGCCATCGTACTTCCACATGACAGAGAACTGCCATTGTATGTACTGTATGTAATAAAAGGAATTAAAAAGAATAAGTTCCTGGAAAATATACCCTAAAACGATATTGAGACCAATAATTGGTAATTTAGCTATATACTACAATTTACATTATCTATATACAACGAGAAAAAAAATATTGCATACCATTTGAGCTTCTCCATTGAAGATAAATAGTTAACGTATTATCTACCGTTACGAACTTATCTTATAAAGTAATTACGTTATTTTAAGGTGCCTCTCTCAATTTTATTTACTTACCCCACCTAGGCCAATTAAAAGCTTCATTAGTAATATTAAAACGAATCTGTACGTAAGCATTTCAATTTTGGTTACACAGCTTAATTAATGAGATGTACTGTTCAGAGCTAAATGAAGAATCTCTATGTATCGACACGTCATTATCAGGTCATTACTTGTAATTAACAAATGCTAAATATTTGAGCTCCTATTACATTGTTAATGAGACGTCCCTAAGTGTTGTGCCATAGCCAGAAAAAGTAAGTGTTAATTAAACTTCCGAGAAACATGTTTGCTAGGCTTGTACATAACTAAGTAATGTGTGTGACTAAAAATATAAATATTTGTTCTGGATTTTTGTTTTTAGTATTCCCTTCAGATTGCTGATGTTATTTTATCATTAAATGTTGGTGTTGTCAACAATGGAACGCGCTATCTCATTATTGTATTTAAGCAATAAATTTATTAATTCTTCTAATTCAGATTGCTCGTTGCTGGCTCTGTCATTTCTTTCTGCGGTACTGGGATCGATAATAAATGACACATATGAATGTATGAAAATCTGAAATCAAATTCCCCTCTAGTGGCAACTTTTGGAAGAGACAAATTAGAAGGGAAACCTTTCCCATTTGTTCTCATTGTTGCACAGCCTAATTTGTTCTCAGCCTTCAGTCCTTTAAAAGATACACTGTTGTGAAAACTTTTATATTTTGAAAGTTATCTAAGTATATAACTGTTTTGACCCCAGTATCTTTTAGACAGTCCCAGAACTATTCTTTTCCTTAACATGCAGTTCTAAAGTTCTTTCTCAAATTCTTTGATACACTAACAGTGTATTCTGAAACATAAGTCTCTTCATTCCTTTTCCTACATTTCCTATTAATTGAGTCTGTGTCTGCTGCTGTAAGCTAACCTGGCACACCGGACTCCTTCACAAGCTGATTCACCTGGGCCTACAAATTAATTAACATCTTACACAGCTTTCTAAAACATCGCACTTTTAAAGTCACAGTTGCGGGGCAAACATCTTCTCTCAGACCCGTAAGAGGCGGAGTCCCAGAAGGCTCTGTATTATCTCCCACACTATTCAATGTACGAGTATATATGGCAGACTTCCCAACCGAGCCGCGCGTCGAAATGGCACAATATGCTGACGACGTGCTGCTATTTTGCAAAGACAGACATAGCAGAGCCTTCAATCCAATTCAAAGACACCTCCGTCTCACACAAGAGTGGTGCAGTCGTTGGCGGATGTCCGCTAATCCGGACAAAAGTCACGCTATTCTATTCACCAAGCGCAACACCCCCGCAGACTGCCCTGATTTCCATTTCAGAGGCCGAAGGATAGAATGGGTACCCTCTATCAAATACCTGGGAATTGAGCTAGACTAGGGTCTGAATTTCCGTCGACACATCAGGGAACTCTCGGCGAGGGTTCAGGGAGCTATTGCTTCCCTGTATCCTATGGTGGGTTCTCGATCGATGCCAGTCCGCGTAAAGCTATACCTCTTTCGAGCTCTCATAGTCCCGTTGATGCTATATGGCTGCGAGGTCTGGGGCATGGCCGCAGATTCCTGGCTGGCATATCTTCAACGCGCTCAGAATAGAGGACTTAGGTCCATCTAATCAGTAGGCTGATTCTTCCCAGTAAGGTTCCTCCATGAAACCTCGGGTCTTCCATACGTGGAGGATGAAATTAGACGCCGGGCTACAAAATTATACGAACAGATACCTTTGCACAGAAGTGCCATGGTTAGGTCTCTTGGTGATTATGATCCAAGCAGACGTCGTCGCCGACTATTCCGGGTCCACCGCATAGCTTGCGGGCATCCGAGGTAACCACGGAGCAATTCCAGCAGCAGCTAAAGCTGAGCTCCCATAATCTACCAAGAGTTGTTGGTCTCAAAAATTAACAAAAGTCAATTCAAAATCAAAAATAAATCCTTCAACTCCAGGGTGCTAAAGAAAAGCATTCTATCCTTCTAGAGGAGTACTAAACTACCTCGAAATCAATCCAGCATCCTCAAACAAAAACAACCATCCTAAACCATCCCGAAAAGAAAATCCTGTCTGTGGTTAAACCCTATCCTGGGTGGGAACACAGCAACAATCTTCGGGCTAACACAGCCTGCCAGTACCTGCGATGCGATGCTATAAGCTGTGGTAAATCATATCCCATGTCACTGCACTATGCTCCGAAACTCTCCCATTTTCACAATCACCAGAAGTTCAGCTTCAAATATTCTGTTGAGGTTTTACTCCCTACTATGATTTCCCACATTGCCTTCATTATCTTCTTCCTCCTCATTATCAACTTCTATATCAGTAATCTCATTATCGTCAGGTAAATCCACGAAAATTGTAAGCATTTCTTCCTCTGTGAGTTTCTTCATTGGCAGATAGGCCTTATACTTCTTTAAAGTGCAAACAGAATTCTTTATTTGCAACATTTTCACTAATTAAAGCAGCAATATGCTGCAAAAGTCACAAAAAATATTTTGAGGTTATGTCTATAACAAAATTTCACCAATGGTCTGTGGTACTTTACAGTACCATGGAATGTTTATCCCTTTTAACAATAAAAGGTTTGTTACTCTTTATTAAAATGTTAATATTAGCAATTTTCAACTTACCTCCATCAAATTAATGTGCCAATCCACCAAAGAAACCGTTTACAGTTATCAAAAACACCAATTACAACACATATATCCATTCAACTTTTCCCGTCTGGTGCATATTGATGAACAAATGAAGACAGAGCGATGTAGAAGGCAGTGATATGTTGCCAACTGAACAAATATGTTACAAACAGGGTACTTGTGAGTACAAATAGGCTATAACAACCATTGGAGCTACAAATAAGGATCAAACCCAGTTTAAAGTTTTCGGTTCTTCTGAGTACCGTCAGGCAACAATGGGTTAAGCACTGATTTTGTAGCAGTAAGCAGCGTTATTCCTTAACGCCAGGAGATATGAAAAGGATTGGGAGGAAGCCATAGATATTGTGCTTGGTGATAATGATTACAGTGCTCAAATATCTTAAGTGTTTGAAAAAAATAAGTAAAGAAGAACAGGAATTCAAGAAAAAGTTGCCATAGGTGTGTAATGTATGCAAGGAACATTATGACAGCAAAACTGTTACAATGTGTAAGTTTATTACGAACACAATTACTGTTTTGGTGACTCCTGAGAGCCTTTGATATTATCATGTTCATTTGTGTTCAATAAAAGCAGCTGGAATAGAGAAATGAAATTATTTCTTTGGGTACATTTGTACCCAGCTTTGGTAAACCGCGCATATTCTACAGTTTAATATTCGGAACGTTTGTGTGATGGTTGTAAATTAAATTGCAAACCTGCTGCGTGTATGAATGGGAAGTGCATTTATTAATTTTAAGAAATTCTGGCACATTAATGCAGATCAAATTTTAACTCATATGTGCAGAAAAACAAACGATAGTATTTCAAAGTAAAAAGATATTCCACTTCTTGCCAAAGTCCGCAAAGATATTTCAATCCTTCCTGCCATCACAGAGTTTACATGTTCCGGTGCATTTAGGATTTATTATTCCATTTTCAGTTTTTGAAGCCTTTACCAATGTTATAAACTGGTGGCATAACCAGGATATTTAGCACTGGGATTTTATGACTGTCAATGCTACCGCTATATTATATGGTTTTACAAATAAGTAAATTCATAAATTTAGGTGTTGACAATAAGTTGGGTTAGAATGACAATAATTACAGAATTTGACAGGGCAATTCAGGGCAATAATTCAGATACTGTAACCACAAATTTGTTCAATTAGATGCATATCAAATAATTTTGTAAATATAATTGAATTAAGCTGAAAACTCGATGCAATATTCCAAATATTATATCTCCAATAAAATGAAATATATTGGTAAATTTCAAAAAATATCAAGTGTAATAACCAGAGCTCGGAAGTTCGTACCGATTTCCTTGAGCAGTGTAAGAGCGGACAGAGATGGCTATACAACGCAGCGCTACTAGCAAGGATAAGCTTCAACCTAGAATACAACTCATGACTGCACAACACCTGTAACTTCATGACACGAGCACGTTGGTCGCAAGGTAGACATTCGAAAAACATCTTTGTTGTGCTTCAAAGATGAGCAAGTAAATTTGCTGTACAACCATTGTATATTTTCTGGAAGTTTTCTTATTCATGTCCATATTTACTTTATTATTTGCATTTATATGTCAGTGGGATACTTCAGCAAACATGGAAAAAAGAGAGGCCAGATCGAGAAGCTAAATTAGCTGAATTAATTAAAGAATTTGCAACAGATTATCAATCATCTAAATATTGTTTTAAGGAATATAGAATGAGTTTTATCAATTGAAAGGCTTCAGAGGTACACAATTGTTTTATTAATACTGCCTCAGATGAGTAGTTATGTAGTAAAATTCCTGGTTTGACATTTTGTCTAGTAAGAGTCTTCAGATATTTAAGAAATTTATTTTATTAGATTATATTAGATTGATTTGCGTTCAGTAAGTTCACTTGTAGCCAGAAAAGGCTGTGAACATTGAACATGTCCATAGGTATAACGATTAATAGCATATATGTGTACAAAAGTTAACACAAGACACATATTATAGTATACAGGCAATATGAACAACAATATGGAAAACAAAGCA
Organism: Mantis religiosa; assembly: GCA_030765055.1. NCBI lineage: Eukaryota > Metazoa > Arthropoda > Insecta > Mantodea > Mantidae > Mantis > Mantis religiosa. The sequence goes on along the minus strand of CM060952.1, from coordinate 196,849,329 downwards.
GGGATAATTATATATGATACAAAATGAAACACTTTTTAAACCAGCTTTCACTTCGCTTATGTCAGTACGTCTCAACCTTTTTGCAATGGATACCATTCTTGTTATTTATTAAATACATATACATTAAAACTAAACTTTCAACTTGCAACAAATATTTATTAGTAATGATTTGTCATTGGAATAGTTAAATACCACTTATAGAGCTACAGAAGCATTATAAGGATAATTTTTCATTCAGAAAATCTTGTACGGAATAAAGATTTTGAGCAAAGGTACTCTCCAACAGCTTTTTTAAAAGCACCGAAATTATCAACTTTTTCTTTAAGAACATTAGGAAGTGCGCCAAATATTTTGATAGTTTCATAATGCACACCTTTCTGGAAGCAAGATAGTTTAGCACTGGGATAATGGATATTATACATTTGTCTAGTGTTTATTCTGTGAATTACATTATTTGTTGCAAATAAGGCACGATTGCATATAAAGAATTTTAGGATCGAGAATATATACATGCAAGGAAGCGTTAGTATCTTCAATCTTGTAAAAAGATCTTTACAGGAGCATCTGTTGTGGGTGTTAGTAATGATTCTTATAACCTTCTTTTGCATAAGAAATATTTTTACTTTCTACTGAGTTGCCCCAAAATAATGTTCCATATTGCATAATAGAGTTAAATTATGCATATGAGTGTGTCAATAGAACTTACATTAATCAGCTCTCGGATAGCTTAACCGGCAGAGCTGAGTTTAGGTAAGATATAATTTATGTTAGCTTTCCAATCTAATCATCTGTCCTCTTGAAGGTTCAGAAATTTTATGCTGTCAATTTCTTCTAATCACATATCATTAATCCCGATTTCTATTTGAGTATGTGACGTACGAAAGGTTATAAATTTGATCACTTTTGTTTTGTCTAGATTCACAGATAATTTGTTCGTTTTAAACCAGCATGTCATACAGTTCAAAACATAATTCATTTTAATTATAAATAAAATGCTATTTTACGTTCCATCAGGAAATGTTACAATCCGGATTATAACTGCTTGGGAGTTGCCACAATGTGCCTATTTAATTAATGAGTTCAGCCAGAGTCAAACCCGTATGTACTATATAACAATTTGTATGTTGTATATCACGTTCTAAATAGATGTGCATTTATAAATATCTCATGTCACTTTTTTCTCTGGGCAACATGTTTCAATGCCTCTCCGCTGTGTGTTTCTTATCTATGACTTGTTTGGATGCCGGGAGAAAGCCGGTCGCAACCTGCATAGGGTGTGACGGGAGGTACGAACTTCCTAGCCGTGTAAACAAATAACACGAAAACAAAGTTAAATTGAAGGAAAACTTGTTTTAATAAGCCAGGACACATTTACGTTTTAAACTGCCATTCCGACATCTCTGTGTTTAGACTGGTTGCACGCTGCCATCTGTAGGAACAGACCAGAACTATCCTACTTCGCTTTTCAGTTTGTAGATGACAGCAAAGGTATTTTATTCTAATTATCTAAATAAATTGAGTTACTATGTAACAAAAAGAACAACTTAAAAGGAAACCATAGGCCTATACTAACAACTGTAAACTTGCGAATAATACGTTATTGCTTAGAAGAAAATTATGCAGTAAAATCAAGTAATGCTCCAAAGGTTCATCATCTTCTTGAACTCAAGTGTATGGATTCAATTATAAGTTTACCGCAGTAACTCAGAAATTTGTATTTTGTATGTGGATATACTCCTACTCTTTCGGACGTTGCACCGTAATATTACTATTGTTCAAATAATATTGATGTGCTACCACCCGACTGCATTGAGTTAACTATGTTATAATTAAATAAATAAATGGACATGTGATCCAAAGTTATTTGTTAAACTGTCTGAACTCTTACTCGAGTCAGCTTCTGTTCCCGCGTTTTACTCAGAATTATAAATAACGAATTATAAGATTAAGTAACGAATACTTCAATATTCACAGAGCAGTTCCAGTAAGAAAAATCATACGTTTCGCTGTCACACAATTTTTTCTAATCTGTAAAAGCCTTATTTTCTCATATTTGTGTTAACCAAGATAAACATATAACTGTTAAATTTCTTTTATGAGTAAATGAATATGGAAATGTTTTAAGTAGTTGTCATAACTCATAATGACATAACATCCAAAATGAGGAGTACTCCTGAGGACATTCCAAGAAAGTTCCAAATATTCTTCTCATTTGCATAAATAGGGCCCGGAAGTTGTTGAACTAAAATGTCTCTAAAAATGAGCTATAAAATGCACATAAGATGTAAAAAATGAGCTAACAAGAATTTAAAATTTCTTTCATAATAATAAATTAATAACTGTCACAGACAAATAATGTATATATGGTTGGAATAACCACATTATAAAATTAACTTTCTTAGTAAATAATTCTATTATTATAAATAAATTCAAAATTCATCAGGTCATTTTCAATTTTATAAAATAAGAAAAAATAAGTTACTGTAACCGTTAGGTCTGGTCTTCTTCAAGTTATCAAAAGTAAAGGAACGTTTTATTCTTTGAGTAACTTCTCTCCACTTCCCCAGATGGTGCATATTTCAAAAACACTATGTGACAGACTGTTAAATCCTGTTCAAAAATATCAGTTCTGAAGTTTTCTCCTGACAAGATATCGGCCATCTGACAAGCAGTTTGGTATCATTTATTTTTTTCCAATACAAATTTTAGTTTCTGTATAATTTTGTCCCGAATCTCATCTTTTACATTTTGTATTCTCTCTTCCACAATCATCACTAAATCAATTGACTTATCCAATTTCATACCAATTTCTTCATGGCGGGTTTTGGTTTCCGTCAAAAATGCAAAATTTGATTTAATGAAAGCTAATTTACCTTGGATTTGAGTTTTAGCAAACATATTCTGTGCACTCTCAATTACCTTAGGGTCTACCCTATCAACTATTGACCACTTCTCTCACAATTTGAAAATTGTCACAGTGGTATATACATGCAGTTGCTTTGCTCAGGGTCAGATCGGCCACGGATATCGAACTCGGACCTTCCGAATGCGGGCTAGTGATTAAAATGCCCAATAAATTTGTGAAAAAGAAAGAAAATGACCGGAAAATGCATCTAAATGATAAAAAATAACGTTATTATAAAAATGTGGTAAAAAGCATTTTGATGACCTATAAAACCATACATATTTTAGGTAGTTTTACCATAATGCACTTAATTTCCAAAAAGCCTCTTTTGTGACTACTCAGAAAAAAAAGATGACTTTTCATCAAAATCCGGGCCCTAATTATAAAATATCTCAAACTTATGGCTTTTTAAATAATGCCGTTAGAATTATTCTTCAGATTACAATTTCTCTAAAGTTTTGCATTTTGTAGGTATATGAGGTAAAGTAATTCTCAGTCAATTTTGTTGGCCTTACCTTGGAAGATTCTGGACTTACATACCATGTTTTGCATCGAAAAAAACATTTATTTTTGGGTTATGGTGTGCACAGGCAGAGAATATTTTCCAAATAGAAAGATGTAGATGGAGCAAATGATAGAATGATAGTGAGGAAACAGGAGGACCCGGAGAAAACCCCACCCAGCGCCGTGTTGTCCACCACAGATCTAACTTTGCGGTCACCTTGGTGAGAGAGGAGCATTGCCTACAGAAAAAGTACAAAAGCTATAGTCACAGCTTATTCTTAAAGTCACACAACAATCATACATTTGCTTTACCTAAAGTGAGGCTAATGTTGGATCATGATGTAGTAAATTGCATCTATCAAAATGTTTCATATAACTTTGTGTGCTCAGAATAACTGGTGATCTAACCTCAGCATGCATAATGCGTAGTTTAATAGCATTGTGGGTGGTAAGCATGACTTGCAACTTTCATCTCGCAAGAGACAATTTTCGGACAGTTGATTTCTAGGAAGTTGCAATATGATTTCTTAGAAAATGTTAAGACTCCAACACTAACCGATCAAAATGACATCATTGTAACATTTGAGGTTCATATTCAAGAGCTTGCGGTTCGATTTCCATTGGGTCGACAAAATAGGCATTGGTTTTAGAAATTCTCTCTATACTCCTCCACAGGAGAGTAAGTATCCGAGGGATGAGACGCAGGGGGGGTTGGGGAAGGTTCCCACACCCTCCTTGGACAGATTTATGACACTCCCAGTACAGTTACAGATTATTCAAAAATATTCTGACGGCTTCTACTTTTGTGAATGAATCTTCTCGGTTTTAATGCACAGAGTTAATAGGGCGCATGTCTTTTTAACGGTCTGCTTCCTCTGTAGCAGACGTTCTCTGCCACACACATTCCATGTCCTTGTCCCACAGCACATTCCTTACACGGACAATCTTTGCGTTGCTACACTATAGTTAGAATGTGGTGCTGGATTATATTGTGCCAATATTTATTCTGTCCTCCATTTCCTGCGGGTGCTGCGGGCCCCTAGCACTCGTGACGTTACTAGAGGAAATTCGGGCCCAACATTCGAGCCCCTCCCTGAATGGAAGTTGTTCGGATTGGGTTGGACTGAGGGGGCAGTGGTTCCCGATACCCGTGGGAGATCGGGTACGTCTCCGGACGGGGTTGAGGGAAGCCATATATTGCCACGTACTAGCCAGCATAGCTAGTATAGTGTGCTAGATCAGCAGGTGGCCCTACCGAGGTTAATCGGTAGCCTTCCCCTTTGGGGTTGGTGAGCGTAAGTGGCGTATCCACTTCCATCCCGTCTTGAGTCTACAGGACCAGATAGGGGGGGGGGCTTGTTAGTCTCTAGGTCCTGCCCTATGGAAAGCACCACGGAGGTGCCGGGTGCCTTCTGGAGCAGCTCAGTAACTTCCTGGTCGTCAAGGAGACGTCGTTGTAATTTATGTCCTCCAACGTTGTCATATCGGACGATGGATGAAATTGGAGAAATTATGCTCAAATGAGTCCGAGGTCCAAGAAGCTTAGAGTAACCCGACATTCGTCTGTCAGAATAAGGAAAAAACCAGAAAAACCTTATCCAGGTAACTCGCCCTAACCGAATTTAGAACTCGGGACCTCTTGAACGTGAGGCAGACATGCTACCAGCACGCTACCGAGGCGGGCTTGGGGGATCAGTCTTCACTCTGTGTGGATTGCCCTGGTAGATACCCTTGAGCTTATATATTTCATACTGGGTAGAAGGATCAGAAGAGAGGACGACAGATGTGGAGTTACGGTGGAGTTTGCACTTTTCTTTGAGAGACAATATGTGGTCTTCAGGAAGTAATATCTGGAGTCATTAGGGACCCCGCCTTCATCAGAACTTACTTCCTTGCATATGATCTTCCTAGTGTCCTTCGCTTTGCCTCAACAGGTATCCTTGTTTGTCAAATATTCCTCAGGTTCCTAATAAACACAATACTACAATTAGAAGTACAACAATAAGGTGTTTGAAGGGGTAGAGCCAGACTGAAAAATTCAGTAACATTGCCGGGATTTGAAGCATGGATCTTCTGGTTTCCGTCCAACCGCTCTAACCATTTTTGCTACTATGGCCAACGTGCCGATATGACATTAAATTCTCCAACTGACTCTTGTTTTTTTCCAGTAAACCACTAGGAGTTCTCATGAACACATGAGACAACTGCCTTAATGACGACTTACTATGCTATAAGTACTTTAAGGATCGGGCTTTATAGTTTGGACCACTATCAGGTACAATTAATTGAAATTAATTGTTTATTTCACACGAGCCGTGTGTAGGATGCACCATGAAAGGGTAGAGCCAGACTGAAAAATTCGTTGCCATAGCCGGGAATTCAACCACGGATCTTCTGGTCTCCGACCAACCGTGTTAAACCATTGAGCTACTATGGCCAACGTGCCGATATGACATTAAATTCTCCAACTGACTCTTTTTTTCCCAGTAAACCACTAGGAGTTCTCATAAACACATGAGACAACTACCTTAATGGCGACTTACTATGCTGTAAGTACTTTAAGGCCCGGGCTTTATAGTTTGGACCATTATTAGCTGAATTTACTGGAAATTAATTGTTCTTTCACACTAGCCGTGTGTAGGACGCACCATGAAAGGGTAGAGACACTGAAAAAGTCAATGCCATAGCCAGGATTTGGACGGCGGATCTTCTGGTCTCCGTCCAGCCGCTCTAAACCATTGAGCTACTATGGCCAATGTTCTAACATGACATTAAATTCTCCAAGTGACTTCTATTTTTCCCGTTAAACCACTTTGGAGTTCTCATAAACACATGAGACAACTACCTTAATGGCGACATATTATGCTGTAAGTACTTTAAGGCCCGGGCTTTATAGTTCGGACCATTATTAGGTAAAATTAATGGAAGACTCATTATGAACAGGTAGAGTCAGGTGAAAAGTTCAATGCCATAGCCGGGATTTGAAACACGGCTGGACGGAGACCAGAAGATCCGTGGTTCAAATCCCGGGTATAGCACTGAATTTTTTCAATCTGGCTCTACCCCTTCATAGTGCCTCCTACACACGGCTAGTGTGAAAGAACACTTAATTTCCATTAATAAGTTTTTATTGCTCAATTGGTAGGAATGAACTCTCAAATTATCACATTTCATTTATAGTACATGTCTACTTACACCTAGTAGCATGACATTATAGGCTCTTGGCCAAGAAATCCTTGTTTATATGGTTTATCATGGGTTAAACCAGTTGGATGGAGGTAAGGTTCCATATATTATAGTATTTTTGCAAAGTTTATCCCCTTAAAGACCTTCCACTTGATTACATTAATATTAATATTTGTTATTGTTTAGAAATATTAAAAGAAAATTTATATATCCCATTTACTAATTTAAACAGTGCATAACGTTCATTAAATTATGATTTACCTAGTTCTATTTTTAATGTTTATTTAACCTTTTATTCTTCTTTCCACGTTGGTTCAAATTCCTTAAGTCTAACATTACTCCCCCCACTGTGTATCAGACAAGCCATTAGGATGTGGATTAGAGAGAGAAACGTGGGAGCTATTATCCAATCTCGTACTTGAGCTTCAATCTTTAATGTTTCCCAGAACAAAAGAGGGGAGTTAAGGGAGAAAATGGCACAGGAAAATGATTAAGGTATACAGATAGCATCACTTGTTTGTAGTAATCGTAACATGTTAATTAATGTGAGCCATGACTAGTATGTGAACATAATGAAAGTTAATACAACCAATGAGAGCTATATGTTTACATCAGTTAGTTAGTTAGTTACTAACACTCCCCACATGGCAACCTTGGCCTTCGGGGTAACTTCACCCCACCAAGTGATGACCGGACCCATTTCTCAGGTGGAGGCACCCAGAGGGCGGTGTCCATTACCTCCGATGATAGAGTGATAGTGAAGATGGCGGTGAGGTGAGAGGACCTACAGTTTTTACCGTGGACTCCGAACCACGTTGGGCATAGGGGATACTTCACGTGTGCTAGACAGAGGTAAAGGCGTGGATAGGGCCGACTTAAAATCGCCAACCCCAGAGCCGGGAATCGAACTCGGGACCCTTAGAACGGGAGCCGCAAACGAAACCACCGCGCTACCCCGGCGCCCTGTTTACATCAGTTTATAGCAATATTGCATCTAAAACAAATGTTACAAAAGTTGACTAACAATGAAAAGTGAAGAGCACACAGGAGAAAAATTGAAGCAAAGGGAAGGGCGGCAATGAATGGAATAACAATATGCCAATATAAGCTAGAAATGACAACCAAGTGTTTAGAAAGAATTTATGAAGCACTAGTTGAATCCAAAACGTTTAATGCAGTGGAGATCTGAGAGAAGCACAGAGGTAAACAAAACGGTGGACCAAAACTATAGAAGGTTTTGTAAAGTGCTACTAGGTTTACCAAGATCAGCACCTAGGGAAGTAGGTTTAGTAGAATTAGGAAAGACAAGAAGAAATGATAATAACAGTTTTGCTATAATTGTTTGGCCAAAGAAAAAGGAGAAATCATAAAATTATGCAAGAGAGAACAAACAAGATTAGAGAACTCAAACATTTGGTGGGTAGAAATAGGAGCAAATGTGGAAAAAATTAAGAATGGGAGATGTATGGGGATTAGAGGCAAGTAATACAATCGACGTGGTTAAATTAGTAAAATACAGAATAGAAGATATAGAAAGATAGGAAATATGGTGAAGTCTAGAAAATATGAAGTCATTACAATTTTACAAGCGCATAAAAAGAAATTGGGGGACATAGAGCATATGTAGATTACTGCAATAGGCAAGGGAGAGAAGGGTTAGCATGGATGAGAACAGGAATAATACTTAGAAGAGCGATAAGATGTAGGGAAAAGGGAATTTGTGAATTGTGTGGGGGAAAAGAAAGCATAGAGCAGTATGTAACAGAATGCGAGGAGGTTGGTATATGTAGAAAAAATGTTTGGGAAGAAAAATTGGAGAAAGTAGAGAAGAGGATAGTAGCTATAAAAATGTTAACGGGCAGGGAGGAAAAGATGGTAAAAAGTATTGGTGAGTTTATACAGAAAGTAAAAGACAAATGGGCCAGAAAAATAAAGAATATAAGAAAGGAAGATGAGGGGGTAGAAAGGGACTAATTAACTAATCAAGGAGGTATGTAGGTTAACAGCTACTTGGCAGAGCATAAGATCAGGATGTCATGCAAGCCGAGGTATGTGCACAATAACATTTATCATACTCCTTTATTATACCTAAAGTATGTATGTGTTTGCAGAAATACGAGGGCTATCCAGAAAGTAGATTACGTTTTCGTCTGTTTCCACTAGGGGCGGGACCAGCGCGGCCATCTTGGGGTCAGAGCGTTGCGCAGCTAAGTCGGCATCTAGCCGTGCTAGTGAGAGGTTCGTGCTGTGCTCCGTTCAGATACTGTGACGGTTTGAAATGTCTGCGTTTATTGAAAATCCCGCGAGCTGCGAGGTGCGTGCAGTAATAAGGTTTCTGACTGCAAAAAACTGTAAACCGATAGAAATCTATCGGCAGCTTTGTGAAGTGTATGGGGACAACATTATCACTGAAGGTGGAGTGCGTCAGTGGGTCATCAGATTTAAAAATGGCCGAACCAATGTTCACGACGAAGATCGAAGTGGGAGACCCAGCATAGTGACTGCCGAACTTGTCGAAAAAGTCGATGCTAAAGTCCGTGAAAATCGAAGGTTCACAATAACGGAACTTTCTTTGAGTTTTCCACAAATTTCGCGAAGTTTGTTGCACGAAGTCATCAGCGAAAAGCTTGGTTACCACAAGTTTTGTGCAAGATGGATTCCAAAAATCTTGACAGAGGACCACAAAAATCAGCGAATGGCTGCAGCGTTGAACTTTTTGGACGTTTACCATAAAGATGGTGACTCTTTACTCGATCGCATCGTTACTGGTGACGAAACATGGGTGAAACACGTGAACTGTGAAACGAAATTGCAATCAATGCAGTGGGGGCACACAAGTTCTCCCCAAAAACCCAAGAAATGCATGCAAACAATATCGGCAAGGAAGATGATGGCGACTGTTTTTTGGGACAGAAGAGGTGTGATTTTGGTGGACTTCCTGGAAAGAGGCACTACAATAAACTCTCAAAGGTATTGCCAAACTCTCCAAAAACTCAGAAGAGCCATTCAAAACAAGCGCAGAGGAATGTTGAGCTCTAAGATCTTGTTGATTCACGACAACGCCCGACCCCACACGGCAAATGTCACTCGTGAAGTTCTTGAATTTTTTAAGTGGGAGTTGTTTCCTCATCCGCCGTACAGTCCCGACCTGGCACCGAGCGACTTCCACCTAGTCCCAGCAATGAAGAAGTGGCTGGCTATGCAGCGTTTTGATGACGACGCACAGCTGCAAGTAGAGGTAACGAAGTGGTTGAAGGCGCAGGCGGCCGAATTTTTCGACGAAGGAATTTCCAAGCTCGTACATCGCTACGATAAATGCCTTAATTTGAATGGCGACTATGTCGAAAAGTAGTATTTGAGTGTGGCTTTCATCTGTATATAATAAAATTTGTTTCCTATACTTTGTTTACTTTTTATTCCAAAACGTAATCTACTTTCTGGATAGCCCTCGTATTTGCATTGTACACTAACGAGGGAACTGTTCCTGTACGCACATCACTACGCAACTGAAAGTTTGATGGTATAATGCCTGCTGTATATGTACCATGTGTACTAAAATTCTGCTGTGGAGTAGAATCACAACGTCCAAATGTAACAACTGAACTGTCACTGTACTCACACTGCTACGTACCTGAAAATTTGACGGTATAATGTCTGCTGTGTATAAAACATGTGTACTAAAAATCTGCTACGGAGTATAACTACAACGTCCAAAACTAACAAGGGAATTATTACTGTACTCACACCGCTACGTACCTGAAAATTTGATGATATAATGTCTGCTGTATATACACCATGTGTACCAAAAGTCTGCTGTGGAGTTGAACTACAACGTCCAAATCTAACAAGGGAACTATCACTGTACTCACACCGCTACGTACCTGAAAATTTGATGGTATAATGTCTGCTGTATATACACCATGTGTACCAAAAGTCTGCTGTGGAGTTGAACTACAACGTCCAAACCTAACAAGGGAACTATCACTGTACTCACACTGCTATGCACCTGAAAATTTGATGGTATAATGTCTGCTGTATATACACCATGTGTACCAAAAGTCTGCTGTGGAGTTGAACTACAACGTCCAAACCTAACAAGGGAACTATCACTGTACTCACACCACTACGTATCTGAAAACTTGATGGTATAATGTTTGCTGTATATACACCATGTTTACCAAAAATTTGCTGTGGAGTAGAACCACAACGTCCAAATCTAACAAGGGAATTATCACTGTACTCACACCGCTACGTACCTGAAAATTTGATGGTATAATGTCTGCTGTATATAAATAGCCTACTTTGGGAAATTAAACTGACTTGGAAATTCATTATATCTCGCTTTTTTCTATGTTTACTGACTCTAAAGTTAAGCACTGGCTATACCTTTGCTTTAATGGAATATGTTATAAATATAATGCTGTAAACGTGGGCTGTGCATCTTGTATTAACTCAATGTTAGGAAGCATAAAAAATAAAATAAAATAAAAATCTGCGTACTATACCCAGGCACCTAATTTCTTAATCCGGGGTAAATATTCAGACTTTTATTCATTTATTAAAACATCAAAAACATATACAAAAACATAAACAATTTACAGATTATAAATAAAATAAAAAATAAGAAAAATAAAAGAAAACAATTTTCACAACAATTTAAAAATATACTTTAATCAAACAAAAATCCACACCACATTTATAAAAAAGATACATAAAAACAAATAAAAATTTCCAAAATGTAATTAAAATATTAATTTTTTCTAATCCATCCCTTTCAAAATTTTATAAACTTAATTTAATCTTTTAACAAAAATTTCAAACACAGTTAAAAATAAATTAAACAAAAAATATAATATTACTGATTTCCAGTAACACATAACTGGTAATCCAGTTATTAACTTAAATATATTTTAAAATTACCCATAATAAAATATTGCAGCCGGTAGCCGGCGGCCAACATTGCTACTGGTATCCAGCACTGATATTTAACCAAACAAAAGTATCCTAATCACACAAAGCTATCAATTACAGATTGATTAATTACCAACCATAAGTTTTGAAAATAAGAAATTTTCAAAATTTTCAAAGTTAGGAAGTATAATATATTATAATGGCAGTACTCTCTCATGAATGACATAATAAATACAATACTGTTGTGTTATTCTCTTCTTACCATACGGCGTAAAAATACCTATACAAGTATAAAGCTTAAAGCTACCGTAGCGCAGTCGGTTGAGCACCTGCCTGCCGTCCTAGGGATCCTGGGTTCGATTCCCGGCGGTGGGGCTGGGGATTTTTCTCCGATCAAGTTAATTTCCCATCTTCTCCAGAGTCTGGAAATATGAATGAGAGTGTGAATGTGTGCGTGATCTAGTCATTAAAAACCAAAGATAACGAGTTAACACCTTCGGTGTGTTTCAAAAGGAGAACTGCCGCCGATATGACCATGGCAGTTAAAGGCGGGGTATAAATAAAACAACCAAACACAATAGAAAATTTGCACACACTTTAAAGTCTTAAAACTTGGAAACATATTCAAATAATTATGATATTAAAATTTAAAGTCACACAATTAAATACATTTCCCATTCAAGATGTTAAACATAACTTAAAGGAAAATAAGAACTGAAGCCTTCCTGGCGACGAATATGTCCTAGATCTTCTCGGGAAACAAGCCAGGTGAAAAGACGATTAGAAATCGACGTTTCGAGAGAGTGCATCTCTCCAATCATCAGGATGTTTACTAAATGTTATAGCCACAAATTTATAACTGGATATAACACAAATATAAACAAAGACGAAACATTATTACTACTCGCAACACTGAACAAAAAGCTGTTTTCAGTAAATTAAATGCCAGGTCAAGGAGATGGCGTAAGTATATAAAATTAATTAGGTCAAACAAACGTAACTACTTAACTTGATCATCAAGCTGTATTGATCTGTGTTCCTTAAATGACGGATTTCCATTTTAAGAACGATTTCCAAGAGGAGCTGAACTTAAATCCAGCATCACGATTTATGAAGTTGTTAATGAAACGGTTCCAACTGCAGAAAAGGTGTGGCGTCACGGGAGAGTGAATTCGAAGATCTGTGGCGTATGTGTGGAAGATGATATACTTGAGCATCGTTTGTACAACTGTCAGCGGGCTGACTTGATTTGGACCTCCCTCCGCGACGTACTACATAAACTTCGTCCAGAAGAATGCTTACGTTCGGTACCACAGCTGGTACAACTGGAGTTTCGCTTCAAAGACACGAAATTTCATAATTTTGCAGTGTGGTTGGTTGCTGGTACACTACATTGGCTGCTGAAAGTACGGCGAGGAGACACTGTGCTATGAAAGCACTTACCTATATTTTGCAGTGCTCGCGTGGCGTCTCACAAATGCCAGCCTAGAATCATTTCGCCATCTCTTCAATACCGATGAGGTCATTGTGCTGAGCTGCCATCTACCTTTCGCTTAGCAACTCTTAACCAATATATCTAAGCGACAACCCACCAGTTTTCGCCTAACAAGGGTGGAGAGAAGTTATAGTTGTGAATGTGTAGACGGCGTCTGTCAGACACCACGCGAGCTTTACTGTTGCAAGGTAAGATACCGGTTTAAAACATATTTGTTGCGGAAAGTCGTGATCAGAAACTGTCAGTATGAATTTTTTCCTGATGGAAATGGTTTTAATATTTTTAGGTATGCAATGAGTGGAAAACAGAGGAAATACAATCCTTCTGATCCAGATGATTGGAAGATCGTGCAAAGTTTGTTAGAAAAAGTAGATGATGATGATTTTGAACTTGATTCGAATAGCGATGCCGAGGAAGATATTGTGGAGCAAAGAAGTGAATCTACAGACACAAAACAAGAAGCAGATGATATTAACAATTACAGTGAGAGTGAGAAATATTTATTAGGGCGAAATAAAGTTTGTAAATGGAATAAAGCTAATCTGACAAAAAATGTTCGTACTCGGCGGCAGAAACACAGATGACAAAAGAAGGTGATACGAGTGCGAAGAGAAAAAGGTGTTACAAATGTGGTCGTTTGAAAAACAGAGCCACGAGATATACATGCAGGTCTTGCGGACAGTATATTTGTCTCTAACACGCCCAGCAAATATGTTCAGACTGTAAATAGGGTTAATAGGGAAGCCTTGTGGAAAATAATCTGTATAACATTCATAAAGGTTTGATGTTGAGCATAATATTGTGTTAGAAAAGACTAGAAATTGGTGATAAAAGTTTTTATGCACAATCTTAGGACACTAACATTTGTGAAGAGTCAAAAATGTTTAAAATATGCAACAAAATTGTTTAATTGTTAATTTCATTTAAATCAAACTATGTTAATGTTGAATTTATCCAAAATAAGTACATTTAAATATAATGGTAATTAAAGTTGCTTTAATACACACCTTATTAATTGAGAAATATATGCAAAATATTTTCAGGAATTGTAAATAAACTATGATTACCCCCTATAGTAAAAAAGGACTATTCAGGCTACATAAATGTAGCTAAATAATGACAAAATTAAATGGCGTCTCTAGGACGCCGCAGAGCCTCTATATCTCAAAATGCCACGCGAGCGCTGCAGGGTTAAAGGAGCAGAGATGGACCTATATACGGAAGAAAACCTTGCGTTCTCTGGAGCCATACATTTATCACTTGGAACAAATGCAGATCTAATAATCATTTAAGCAAATAGAACCCTTCATATTGCCTCAACAAGAAATGTTCTAAGCGACTAACCCTGTACCCGTTCCCGTTTAAAATAATGTATATAAAATAAAAGAATATATATATGAAAAATTTAAAATAAATAAATAAATTAGGATGCCCTTATTCAATAGTCTTTCTTTCCTTAGAGGTATTTAAAATGATCACTTAAGACAATTATACAAAGAGTGAAGTAACCAAAAGAACAGAAAAAAGGTTAAAGCAACAAAAATTAAAAAAAAAAGTGGCTTTGGCCATTTCCTCCAGGTCAGCTCCTCTTGGAAACCGGCCTTCAAAATGGAAGTCCATCGAATTAAGAAGCAAAGATCAATACAGCTTGATAATCAAGTTAAGTAGTTACGTTTCTTTGACACAATTTTCTATACTCACGCCATCTCCTGACCTGGCATTTAATTTACTGAAAACAGTCTTTTGTTCAGTAATGCAAAGTTTGATAGTGTTTTGTCTTTGTTTATAGTTGTGTTATATCCAGTATTTCATTTGAGATTATAACATTTTATAAATATCCTGATGATGGGAGAGATGTACACTTCCGAAACGTTGATATCTAATCATCTTTTCACCTGACTGGCGGCCCGAGAAAAGAGTGACCGTGCTCGTCGCCAGGTAAGCTTCAGGCCTTATTTTGGTATTTATCAATTAATTGTTAGGATGTGACTAACACTATGGGACAGCAAAATAAATATCGTTAAACGCTTCTACAAACATCAGGGAAGATTATTTTGGGAATAACTCATTTTATGAAATTTCACCCCCTTCGATATCTGTGCTGATCTCTCCTAAATTTTAGGGTGCTAAATTTCACTAACCGGTTTATAATGACCTAACGTGTTTGCTGCTTTCAAAGATTTTCACCGATTAAAGAAAAATATGCATTTGTTATTCCAATAATGAAATGTGGTCTTTATCAGAGATTAGGGTTGTTCAATAATGATTGATCATAGTCTCTCAACTGACATATTTTTTCGCACTGAAATTGAATCTTATTATATTCCATTAGCTTAATGTGAAACAAACAAGCCATAGTAGTTTTATTGTTGGTACTCCTTGTTCCCGCCTCTAAGAACCAGGCAAATTCAGACATATTCAATATCGCCTACATTAGCAATGGAGGTAACATGCGAGGAACAATATGCGGCTTTGAAGTTCTGCTTTCGTCTCGACAAATCTTCAGTTGAGGCCTATACAATGTTACAGGAGGCCTATGGAGAGTCTGTTCTTCCCTACAGCACAGCTCGAAGGTGGTTTAAAATCTTTAAAGAGGGGAGACAATCAATTTCAAAGGAAGGTGGACACGGTGCTCCAGTTAATGCTTTTACGGAAGTAAACATCAAAAGTACTGCTGGCGTTGTGAGAGAGGATCGACGAATTACCTTAAGATCACTTTCTGAAATACTGAACATTTCATTGGGTGCGACCCACACGTTGGTGACAGAAACATTACACACGAGACGTGTTTGTGCTCGATGAGTTGCAAGACTGTTGACTCCAGAACAAAAGGACATTCGCATGCAGCTCTGTAAATAGTTAAAGTTTATGTTAGAGGAATTTCCGGAGTTTCTTTCAAACGTAACCACTGCTGATGAAACTTGGCTACTCATTTTGATCCTGAGAGCAAACAGCAAAGATCAGTGTGAAAATCTCCATCATTTCCAACCGCCCAAAAAAGCAGAAGTAGTTGCTTCTGCTGGAAAAGTTTTGGTCATCTCATTCTTTGATATTCATGGGATGGTATATAAGCATGTTGTACCTGCACACACATCAGTAACTGGACAATACTACAGGGACGTCCTGAAAACATTGCAAGTCCAGATCAGGCGCAAAAAAACCACATTTCCGTGAAGTAGGCTGGATGCTGCACCACGATAATGCGCGGCCGCATATTGCCGATGCTATTGCTGAATAGCATGCAAAGATCAACGTGAAGTGCATCTCTCACCCTCCCTATAGTCCGGATTTAGCGCCATGTGACTTTTTTCTATTCCCTAACTTAAGGAAACGCTTTTGTGGAAGACATTATCCATCATCAGAAGCAGTGGTTAGGGCTGTGCAAGCGATTTTGAAGGATCTCTAAAAATGGCTTTCAGCATGTCTTTGAAGACTGGCAGAAACTAAGGGACAAGTGCAATGCATTCAGGGGAGACTATTTTGAGAAGGACCATCGAAATTATGAGGATGAGTAAAGCTACGTTGTCAAAAAAATCGTCATCATTATTTATTGAACAGCTCTCGTATATCAAATTCATTCATTTGGATGTAGAATATGTTCCGATTAGATGATTATTATATTTACTACATTTGTTATTAAATGTTTGTAGCTGTACTGATTACAGTTTTTTTAATGTTTTCCTTCATACAGATTGTGATAAAAGGTGACTTTATGTGTGCCGGGTACAGAAACAACAGAACAACTTGGAATGCATACCTAGCATATAAAACATTTCTCAAATGGCACGGTGTAATCCGTGGGGTACCGTTAGCTTTAAATATATTGGCTAAGTTTGGTGCACTCTGTTCGTTAGCTGCACTCCGGAAGGCAATGAAGTAATAGCTTTACGTAATTTCATTAACCTTTAGCTAGCCTGAACCGCGACCTTTCGGTTGATAATAGAAAATGTAACCCTGCGGTTTGCGTATGTGCGGATAATAAGGTAAAAGCATGGCAATACTGGGGTTCCAGCAGTTGATTGATTTCACCGTCACCTGTTTCCTTCGTGCTTTTTACCTTTCCTCACATAAAATATTCCTATCTTTTCTTTCGATCTCTTGAACACGCCCTTCACCCTTTCTCATCATCCTTGACTCTCATAGTTCCATCTTTGGCTAAGCAAAGTGTGCGGGGAGTAGAATTCACGTTTATAGGGTTTTGGAAGGGAAATGAATTTGATTATATTTCCCCTGGATATCGGTTGCAGCGGCAGCGAGAGAGGTTTCACGCAGCATCCAGATCTCCTTGTTGGCGCATGTGCTAACCCATATAATATCGTCCTCTCTTTCCAGCATCACTAGCGCAGTCACCTTAGCTTGCAGTGCTACCAACGTAGCTACTTCCACTCCCGTGTTCCCACCAGATGTAGCGCTATTCCAAGAAAAGTTTATGCAAACCTTATAAATCTGTTCTATTTTGGTTGTAAAATAAAAATTTAATGAAACTGTAATATTTATTGAGGAAAGCAGATAACACTAACATATTTTTAAAGCTTTAATTAGGTTAATATTTACTGACCACTGATAAGTCTTTGTTTAAAATGCTGAATCAAATCATGGTTTAGGTTTCCAAATAAAGGTTTTGTTTTAATTACTACCTTTTGTGTTATCTCGAACTCTGACGTGCTACAGGATCAATAATGCAATTTATCAGATGTATTGTTTTAATCTCATTATAGTAAGTCTTAGCAGTACGCCACCATAGGCTCCATTAACATTCAAATGAGTTACAAAATAGTTCAAATGAATTTTGTTTCTTGAACACTGTTATTATGTAAAGAAACTTTGAACTGATGTCCATTTCACAAATTAAAATTGCACCATTCGTTACAGTTACCTATTTAAGAATCACAGCAATTTAAGGAATATACAAGAATCCCTCAATTATCATTTAGAAAACATCAGAAGTAATAATTCATAGTATAATGTATTAAATCACAGATAAACCAAATGACTGTCACTTATTAATATTTGATATTTCAATTGTTTGGTTCCAGCGACAAACTATTCCTTTATAAATTTAATTTAAACTATCTAATAATTGTTTTATTTTAGCATTTAAAATCTCATTTCAGTAACAAAGTATATCAGTTTTTTGGTAAGTAGCCATAATTGACTATTGTAAATGCCGATATAAAACGAAATACCCCTCAAGTAGTAAACAGTTATTGTTATTTAACTTATTTGCATGCGTTATTAAAAAGTTTTAACATCATTAGTACCCTGGTTTTGTATTGCTTGAACACAGAACCATACTTTTCGTGATATGTCATAGAAAAATCTGTTTTGTTATTTATTTTTGATGCAAAACGTCATTAATGAATATTTACATTTTTATTCTAGTTGCATTCACAAATTAACACTTTACCCTTATATTTTACTGAAATATAATTTGGTGACGTATTAAACATATTGAAGCTCTAATCATTACACATGAAAGAATATTAGACGTTTATTTGATGTTGCCAAAATCAGACAGTTTTGTGGAATACTGTGGTTATAATTTAGCATTTTGTAGGCACTTGTTTACCTATATCTGCAACAAATCCCACTTATTGTGAAATAAGCTACCATTTGTTTCAAAAACCTCTGCTTCCACGTATAATGAGTGAATTACATTAATTAAGAACTGGTCCTGGAGTCTATTAATATTCTTAGAAGAGTAAGCGCCTAAAATACTTTACACATTGATAACTTAGTAGTAATTTTGTGTTAAATAGCCATAAAATCAACATCAGCATTATCAAACAGAACGCAGACGTTACATCCTATATATAGATATACTGGATGTTCTATATTTTCATTGCACGCTTCAAATAAAATTGTTTGATAACTACTTTGGTTAGGTATTTCAAGGATTACTTTCAGTTTCATTCTTTAATAGATATAGATGTTGAATGTATATTTTATGATTGGAAGGAAAACGTTACTTTACTTTTGAAAAACGAAAGCACACTTCAACAGAAGGTAGATATGTTCATCGCTTTATTTCAAACTTCGAATTAGAATTTAGCATTTTTATTCGAAATCCTTGCAAGCTTTATGCATTTGGTTAAGTGCTCAGAAGGAAATATTTATAACGAGCTGTCTTTAGAAGAAGAAAAAACTACAGTTGAAGAAACCACCGTAATAAAAGCTTTAACTTTATATTACATTAAAACTACATAATTGATAAAGCAGAGCAATGTGTACGTAATGCACTAAAGGCATTCAGGTTTGAGTGAATAACTTCAGATGCAGCAGTTGGAAAGTCGCCAGGGTGGCTGCACTTTTCCGCTCCGTAAGGTTGGCAACGGAAGACTGCCGGGCCGAGCTAGTGAGCTCCAGCAACGAGTCGAGCTGGAACTTCACTTACACGACAACGTCAAACATAGAGCGGTGCTCGCGCGCGCACACGGCCTGAAAAACGTGCACACACACTCTCACACAAACACATACTTCTTCCCCCTCCCCAAGACCATCTCTCTCTCTTCCTCTCTCTCTCACATCATTGCACCCTACACACGCACGCTCACACATACTCGATGATCCCTCCTTTTCCACGACCTGGACCTTGCGTCGGGTTCACGTCGACGGCAACAACTCTGGAGTGCGACCTTCGTGTTCACCAAAGATCGCTGTCGAGGTAACGGATACGCGGCGGAGGATAGACGTCATTCCGATGGGTGGCAGTAGTGACTTGCGAGGATCCTCCAAGGCGATGACGGGAGTGGAGAGGAAGGCATGACCCTGCGGTAGGATGGACGACGGCGACGACCACGTCTCCACCGGATCAGTCGTCGTCTTGCTGAACTCCAGGACCAGGGTGCTGCTACTCCTGGTGCTGTTCCTCGCGGCCGTGCAGCCATCCAAGGGCAACCCCGACGCAAAGCGGCTGTACGACGACTTGCTGAGTAACTACAACCGCCTCATCCGCCCCGTTAGCAACAACACGGACACTGTTCTCGTCAAGCTGGGACTACGACTGTCACAGCTCATTGATCTGGTGAGTCTGCTTCATTTCTTCTGCTCCGCCCCGCCCGCCTCATTAGGCAACAAAACAATGAACCGAGGCCTAAAGTGGGGGGTACACTATCTCCTAGCTATTTGCAACGACTTATCTAGCGCAATCACGTGCAGGGCAATGAACTACAAGGTCGCCTTTCTTTGGGATCGTTAAACAGCCAGCGTCCCCGTGCACTGGAGAGCGTTCCCAGCTGGACGCCTACAGCTAGTGATGACCTATCACAATAATACACACATAAAACTAACTCCTAATATTCAATCCATAATTTGCATCTATCAATAATAACTGCTACATTACATAGTAACACAACCTAACAGTTCAATGTTAAGTACATCGCATTAATTGTACTTTCGCTAATTAGCAAATTATATAATTTAAATTGCAACCTGCATGATGTACACACACATCGTATTGTTGTAGATTCTTCAAAACAAAATTTTCTCAGTTGTCATAAAGAAAATATTTGTATATAACGATTAAATGTCACCACGTCACAAGAATCTTAATTGTCAATAAGTTTCTCGGATTATACTGGGATGTGCTTTCAATGCTATTAGGCGAAAACTGATTTACCAAACAATATACATGTTTGTAGTTTACTTATAAAGTACAACACAAGCGTTTAAAAATAATGTGTTATTTATACAGAATTCCGTGTTAGTAACATAAATAGCTATATGTCATTCTGAGTGCTTTTTAAAACAGAGGCAATATTAATGCACAATTTTCACGGAGGATAAATACATTTAAGCTATCAAAAATTAGCAATGACAGATTAAATTTGAAACTATCAAAAATAGAATAATGAGTATTATTTTGAGACAAATGAACTCATATACGTCGAAAACTAATTTCTTTAAAGACTAGCCTATAATATTGTAAAATCAATATAAATATAAATGCCTGTTAAAATAAGCCCATCCACTAGACTAGAAGTGTGTGTGTAGACTCCCGCCTACACGTCCATTAGCAGATACCGAAGCAAATCCAGTTAAGATGTCATTAAAATTTACGTACACAGAGTAACCACAGCAAGTTTACAGCTTGAGTAAAATAAGGAGAGACCACAGCCTGCTACAAAAGGCATTTTTTTCATTAGTGAAAGTGCATGCATTTATAGAGTCCATTCCTCTATGTATTTAAAATATTTATAATATTTCGTTAACCAATTTAATTCCAATCTTATTTGACGTCCACGAGTTAATGAGTTCTATTTTGTTTTCAAAACTCTACCTTTATGCTAGATGCATGTTTTGGTGAATTTTTTCAATTGCCTTAATGAATGCTTGTCCTTAGTTTAATTCTTTATACTTCCAATTGTATTTGCTATTGTAATTTTAACATATTCCGTTGATAAAGTTGATAAACTTTGTTTAAACATTTGTATATATTGTGTTACAGAGCTACATACACTTTCTGTATACATTATCCACTATGTAATAATATTCTTAGTATTGGATTTGATTTTACATATTTCTTATTATTAAATAGGTTAGATTATAATGAAAAATCACGCTTCTGCTGACCTGACTAGTGCATCAAACGACCACGAATTTTAACTGAAACAAAGACGAATTCATAAAATCATAACAATAGTGACGAAGATAAAAGACGAATGAAAACATAGTAACAGACATCTGAAAGCTGATTACTTTGTACACAAATCTTGACACAAACAACTATAGAAATGCTAAAATTACTAAATGGAACAGACACAAATGATGAAACTTTTCTTTAAAATACACGTATAATTTGTACATAAGAATATGAAGTTCAGAAAGATGATAACGATTTGAAGATTAGAGGCAAAAAGCAATAGAAAATTTTGGGACATCCAATGTAGTGATAAAAAAATTTGCGCTTAAAAGTGTAATGTTTTATTTCCCTAAACATAGGAATGATTTACTCAAGCGTTAATGTGATTTCTAAATATTTTGGCTACCTTGGCTTAAATGGCAGAAATAAAGTTGACGCTCTAGTGTACACTGACGTACAAATAAGTCAGTTATGACAGCAATTGTTGGCAACATTTCTGAACCATAGAATACCCTGACGCTCCAAGTGCGACTTCGCGGTTGTAGGCAAGTTTATTCTCTATACATTGGTGAGAAATATTCTAGCTTTTAGATTTTCTGTTTTACTAGGCTCTTATACGATTAATATGGTGCTGGGTTTACGTAAATTCTAAGAGTTAAATATAATATAAAATCCAGAAATTCTGTGAAGAGTGGGGAATAAAAGGAAATATAAATAAGTCAAAAGTTATGTTCTTCAAGAAGGCAGTCAAA
Source organism: Mantis religiosa (assembly GCA_030765055.1). Lineage (NCBI taxonomy): Eukaryota > Metazoa > Arthropoda > Insecta > Mantodea > Mantidae > Mantis > Mantis religiosa. The sequence continues at coordinate 196,826,995 of CM060952.1, read as the reverse complement.
CTAAAAAAGATCAAAAGTAGGTACTAAATTGGAAAATGGTATAAGTTGTCAATGAATTTGAATGCTTAGGAGTAAGGCTGAATAACAATTAAAAGTGGGGAGCACACAGGAGAAAACTTGAAGCAAAAGGAAGGGCGGAAATTAATGGAATAAAAATATGCAAATATAAGCTAGAAATGACAACCAAGTGGTTAGAAAGAATGTATGAAGCACTAGTTCAATACAAAATGTTGTATACAGTGGAGATCTGGGAGGGGGACACAGAGGTAAACAAAACGGTTGATCAAAACTGCAGAAGGTTTTGTAAAGAGCTACTAAGCTTACCAAGATCAGCAACTAGGGAAGTAGCTTAAGTAGAATTAGGAAAGACAAGAAGAAATGGAATAATAATGGAAACGTTAATACAATTTTGGTATAGGTGTTTGTCCAAAGAAAAAAGGGAAAACATGAAATTATGCGTGAGATAGCAAAAAGGATTAGCTAAATCAATTAGTTGGTTGGCAGAGATAGGGGGAATTATGGAGAAATAGGAATGGGAGATATATGGAGATTAGAGCAAAGGAATACAAGCGATGTGGGTAAATTGGTAAAATGCAGAATAGAAGATATAGAAAGACAGGAAATATGGGGAAGTCTAGAATATATGAAATCATTACAGTTTTACAAGCAAATAAGGAGAAATTGGGGACGAGAAGCATACGTAGATTACTGCAATAGACTACAGAGAGAAGGGTTAGCTTGGATGAGAACAGGAACAATATTTCTAAGAGGGATAAGAGACAGGGAAATGGGAATTTGTTTACTGTGTGGCGTAAAAGAGAGCATTGAACACTATGTAACAGAATGCGAGGAGATTGCAATGTGGAGAAAAAAGGTTTGGGAGGAAAATGGGAGAAAGTAGAGAAGAGGATAGTAGCTATAAAAATAATAACTGGAAGGGAGGAAAAGAAGGTAAGAAGTATTGGTGAGTTCTTGCAAAATATAAAAGAAAAATGGGCATGACATGTAAAGAATATAAGAAAGGAAGATGAGGGGGAAGAAAGGGACTAATTAAGTAACAAGAAGGTATGGAGGTTAAGAGCTACCTGGCAGAGCAGAAGACCAGGGTGTCATGTAAGCCAAGGTAGCAAAAACGTAAAGACAAATAAATGTAGCCAAAAGTTGTAAATTGTAAAATTTTGGAATATGCACAATAAATCTAATCTTGAATCAGGAAAAAAATTATTTATAGCTTCGAAGGATATTAGTTCATATAACTTAAGGTCCTAATACAGGTAAAATTAAAGTAGAAGCTAATATTTTATTTAATTCATGGAAATTAATCATTTCTCCACACTTGCCGTTTATAGGCTAAGGTTTTCGATGGATAGAGTGAACATGAAAAATTCAATGCCCTTAAAAATCTTAGCCTATATACGGCTAGTGTGGAGAAATGATTAATTTCCATCAATTAACTAAAATAATAAGAGTTAAATGATGAAGCCTGGGACTCAAGTACTTACGATAGTAAGTCGACACAAACGGTGTATCTCAGATGCGAGAGCCCCTAGTGGTCTACCGGGGACGTATACTAGTCGAATGGAGAATTTAATGTCATAACGGCACGTTGGCCATGGTAGCTCAAAGGTTAAGAGCGACTGGACGGAAACCAGGAGATACCTGGTTCAAATCCCGGTCATGGCATTGGATTTTTCATGTCGACTCTATCCATCAGAAGCTAATATCTCTAAAGTTTAAATGGAAGTAGGAAATATAAATATTTTTGAGTAATTGCAATTTCACTAAATGGGATCGTTCATATAAATTCTGAGTTAGTGATTTGTATACAGTTTAAAATGTATGCATCTAAAATACCAGTAACATTCTTCGATCTGGCAGCTTAGAAATTGGACTAGCTGTTAATCCTAATTGCAGGTCACCTTTTAATATCTCTTCCAGGAATTATTGTAAGAACAATAATAATTTCTTGATTAACTCTCTTAATTATTACACAAATTCCACTTTTAACTGTGGAGTTTGCAGTAGCAATTATTCAATCTTACTTTCTGGCTGTCTTAATAACTATATATTGAATAGAGGTTAGTGAGTGATGTGATTGAGTTAGAGTTGTTTGATTGAGCAGTCCAGATGTCGCATTAGCTTTCATCATAGTATTATGTACGAATATGAAACACAAATACCATACACTGAAAAACACGTGAAGGACGGTTGAAGTTTACTCTCTTTTCAGACTTTGTTCTTTTACGTGTCATAAATCAACAACAGAGGCTCACCAACTTTACTTACCTTCCCATGGAAGCCGCACCCGAAAAATCCATCGCTGAACGCCAGATTTTAATCAACTACATGAGAATCAGAGGCTGCCATGTATCCCTAGAACACTGAGGGTGACAGGGACAAAATAAACGCCAAACCACCTTTGGCGAGATTCTATAAAATCTATAACATCTGTAGCGTAGATGTTAGCGTGTGTGCCTCACGTTCAAGAGGTCCCGAGTTCGAATCTCGGTCAGGGTGAGTTACATGCATAAGGCTTTTACGGGGGTTATCCTTAACCTGAAAGACGAATCTCAGGTATCTCTAAGCTCCATGAACCCCGCGCTCATTTGAGTACCATATCACCCATTTCATTATTGTCCGATATGACTTAAGGTTGGAGGACTTAAATTACACACACAAAACAAAAGAAGTCAGCAGTGATTATGTTTGAGAGAAACTCCGGATGCATCAATTTTAGCTGCATGCAGAGCTGCATGCGGATGCCCTTTTTTCGGGAATCAACAGTCTTGAAACCCATCGCACACAAACACGTCTCATGTGTGATGTTTCTGTCATCCACGTGTGAGTGGTACCCAATGAAATGTTCAGAATTTCAAGAAGTGATCTTAAGGTAATTCGTCAATTCTCTCTCACAATGGCAGCAGCAGGGTTGATGGTTTCTTCCGTAAGAGCAGTAACTGGAGCACCGGATCCAGCTTCCTTTGAAATTAATTGTCTCCTCTCTTTAAGCATTTTAAACCAACTTCCAGCTGTGCTTTAGGGAAGAACACTCTCCATAGGCCACATGTAATATTGTATAGGCATCAACTGAAGATTTGTTCAGACGAAAGTAGAATTTAAAAGACGGATATTGTTCCTCGCGTGTTACTTCCCTTGCAGCGTTAGGCTATACTGAACATATATAAACTTGCCTGGTTCTCACAGGCGGAAAACAGGAGTACCAACAATGAAACGGCTACGGCGTGTTTATTTCAGAATATAATATGATTGAATTTTAGTGCAGAAAATTATGACTGTAAAAAAATTATGATCATTCTATATTGAACAACACTCGGATGTCTTAAAATGTAAAACGTTACGTTTTTGCTTAATTTATAAGTTAACTGCTAAACATGTTATTTTTGCTCATAAAATATACGAGAAGTTCCATCTGACTTAATTCCTTCCCAACGGTTCCTCTTCAGGAAGCCTATTACTTCTGTAGCATTAGTAGATGCAGACGGGCTAATTATTGCTCCCTAGCTAAGAGACTCCATTTTAAGATCTATTTCACACTGATCAGTAAATTCGTGTTTGTTCAGTAAAGCTTTGGTTTTTAATTCAGTGCTTCCAAAGAATAGTATAACCTTAAGAATAAATCAATACACCATTTTAGGTAGGAACGTCAAAGTATGTCGTTATGTTTAACGAATGGATCTTCAAAAGACAAAGATAGAATAGTACACAACACAATGCTCAGCAAGCCGACTAGGAATATGACGGGAAGAAATCCATTGTGATGGAAGAGACCATTCATTCACTGAAAAAGGGAGAGTACATCATTAAAGCTCCAAAATATTGTCTTTCAAATTCTACATCTACATGCTGACGGGAGAACAGCTACAATTGACTTTATATTTAAAAATATACAAATATTTTCTGGTTCAAATACGTGGGTGGTGTGAGAAGTTTCCGACCTCAAAATAAAGATGAAAGCACTCATAAATAAAAACAAATGAATTTCATTGTTCATCTGCTCACATTTACTCACCAAAGTTTCAACAATTTTAGACGCTCAATTGTTCTGTGACAGTCGTTTGAGTAAGTTGATGTTTTCTTTAATGAAAATGCATAAAATTGAATATCGAGCTGTCACTAAATATTTGTTTTTGAAGGGAAATACGCCTACACCAATCAAAGATGATTTGGATTCTATATATGGGGACTATGCACCGTATTTACTACAGTTAAATTTTGGACAGCTGAATTTAAACGTGGCCGTAAGAACTTGGGAAACGATGAATGTTCGGGACGTACATAACTGCATCTACAGAGGGAAACATCGCCAATGTTCACCAAATGGTGCTAGACGACCGCCGAATTAAAGTGACAGAGATAGCAGAGGCTATGAACATGTCAAAAGAATGTGTTTGTCACATTTTAAATCAACATTTAGACATGAGAAAGCTGTCCGCGCGTTGTTTGCCGGGTTTGCTCACGTTAGACCAAAAACGTGTTCGAATGAACATTTCCATTGCTCTGCTGATGCAGTTTAGGAGCAATAAATCCGAGTTTTGGCACCGATTAATTACTGTAGATGAAACTTTGATACACCATTATACCACGAAACAGCAATACAATCCAAACAGTGGGCTGGAAAGTGGGAACCGGCTCCAGAAAAAATAAAAACTGTTTTTTCGGCTGGGAAAATGATGGCAACTGTTTTTTTGGGGATAATGATGGAATTATTTTAATCAGTTATCTTAAGAAAGGAGAAATCATTACAAGAGCATACTGCGCATTATTACTTGACAAGTTGAAGGCAGAAATTGCGAAAAACGGCCACATTTACAGAACAAGAAAATCCTGTTTCATCAAGGCAACGCACCGTCTCACACCGCAGTGGTTGCAATGGCGAAAATCCACGAATTATGGTTTGAGCTGCTTCACCATGTGCCTTACTCACCAGATCTAGCCCCAAGTGATTTCTGTTTGTACCCTCATCTGAAAATTGTGCTCGGAGGACAAAGATTTTCGTGAAATGAAGAAGCAATCACCTTCGTGAACAATTATTAGGTCGAAATCTTTTTCAGACCACCCTCGAAGTAAACGTTTGATTGATAATTGTGAATCAAGAGAGAAATATAAATTAAATTGCACCAGATGTGTTTACTTGTCCTTTTCAGAGGAATTTTCGTTACCGTGAAAATATGCTTAAAACCTGAGGTTAACAAATTAAACTGCAAACATTAAGAGGTAAATTAATGACAAACTATTTAAGTAAGTAAAGAATCTCAGACGTTTCGAAGAGTTAGAGCTGCGACATTCATCATTACTGCTAGCAGTCCAAAGGTAGCATTGCGTTCACAGACGATTTAGTGGTGGGAGAAGAAAAAGTAGATAAACACTAATAAAATCGAGTATTCTATTCGTGGGCGCTTTTTAACCACTGTGGTTCTCATTGTCTCATTTCATATTGGATAAGAAATGTGAGCTTGATTATGCTCCAAACTCCCTTTATCGGAGTTTGTATTTTTTTTTACGTGTCACAAATTTACGTCAGGGACCATAGGTAGACTTCCCTCATAAGGAAGCTATGCTAATTAGTCTTACCTCGAAAAAATCAAGGCCCTTCACAGGGTTTAAACCAGTTAACTCTGGAACTAGATGCTAGCATGTCACCCTAGATAAGGGAGGAGCTCGCAAAACAGTATTCTATGTAAACATATTTTCATCGCGCTAAGCTTTGTTGTCAAGCAAGGTCTGAATACGAGAAAGCAGCTGTCATGACCACTTGACGTGACAAGAATACCCTGTAAGTTTTTATTCATAACTTGTCTGCGAATTCACTGACATAAATCTCAACCTAGTGATGAAACTACAACAAATCGAGTGACGTGTTTTAAGACGTTTTGCTGAAACTTTGAGCTGTATAAAAGGGTTGTGACAAGAGCTTTTTAGATACAATGCAGTCCAGATGTTAAAACAACACACTACTATGTTTAATAACACCGGGTTCAAAAACAGTTCAAATGTATTTCTATTTGCTAAATTCAAAAATCGTCGTAAGTATGGCAGATTAGCTTTTCTTTGGTGATAAAGTGAAATTTCATTTTTAGTGTCAACATTTTCAACATAAAAAATTGCATTATATTAAAGAAGACTGGCCTGCAAGGAAACATTACTGAGAAAAAAGTTATCAAGCTTCCCGTGGACCCAAAAGATGCTCTGTCTCCCCTGCATATCAAGCTGGCTTTCGTGAAAAAAATGTGTCCAAGCTATGAACCAAGACGTACGGGCGTTTAAATACATAGGGGAGTAATTTCGTAAATTAAGTGATGCAAAAGTTAAGGCCAGAATTTTTGTCGGGCCACAAATTCGAGAACTTGCAAAAGCATCCCCCACCTGACCAAGTTTTGGAGGGGAAGGAAAAGGAAGCTTGGGAAGCCGTCAAGGGTGTTGTTCATGGATTTTTAGGCAACAAAAGAGATGATAACTACAAGAATTTGGTGACAGTGCTCCTGCAAAAATACCGTAACCTTGGATACAACATGTCCTTTAAGATCCATTTTCTCCACTCCCACCTAGACTTTTTCCCTCCTAGTTGTGGAGCTGTAAGTGAAGAACGTGGAGATAGATTCCATCAGAACATTTCTGTTAGGTAATTAAGATATCAGGGTCTTTGCAATGAACGAATGCTTACAGATGATACAAAATATTTATGGGTGGCACACAAGTCCACGTTGGGACGCCAATTTGAAGCAACAATATATGTGGGGAACAATGTTCCACTTGACAATACAGTTTGAAGCACTTTTGTTTAGCTCAGTGTAAAACAATGAGGTTTCTCACAGGGTATGCGTGTTTGTGTGTGAGAGGGAGATTTTAATGACACTGCAATGCCCGTTTCCAACTTATTTATTTACTGCTTCTTCTTTTTAGAACATCGAAATTTAAGTTGCCGACCAAGGGTTACCAATATTCCTGTTTAGAGTTACTGGCGGCAGAATGTTTATTACTCGATAAACTTTATTCGTTCCTCACGTATATATGAACCGACAAATATCCAAGACAGAGCAAGTTGACCGCCCTAATAGGCTTAACGCCTCGGACTGCTCTAATCGGCTCCACGCCGAAGACTCTTTTCCACAGCTGCGCGTGTGAGTTTATATGTCACTTTCACTTTCTGAAAGCCCTCTTCATTCAACCAAAAATCTCTTTGTGGCTGTTTTGTCATGCCATTATGAATGATCCAAAGAATACCCTATTCAACAAGTCAAGTGAACCCCTTTAGAAATCTGCTAAGGACACTGTTTCTTACATTGCTTTTATTATAACAACTTTCCCCCAAAATGCTATTCGACTTAACTGGCCTTGCACGTTGTAACAAAGAACCAACATTCCTTTGACATCCATCATGATTCTTTACTTATGGCAAACCTTAATTTCGGTATCACAAATTACTGTTGGTCTTTATGTAGGGATGCTCCTGAGCTCCCTTACAAGAGGCAAGCTAAACGACAACGAAGTCACCATATGATTCTCTTCAGACACGACCATCTGCGAGGTATTCTTCCAGCAACTTAGAACCTTTAGAATGCAACCACCATTTTTAAAAAATCAAATGCACTTTCAATGTTATTAGCATTTATGTAATTAAAATATATGTTTTGCTCTTAATCCGTCAATATAAAATAATTCTATCTAGTGTATATCACAGAAACTAGAGCTAGGCTAAATTTTTTATTATCATATTCGTTTTTCTCAACCCAAAATTAGTAAGGATTGACTCATGAAGTGCTGGAAGCATTCAGAAATTTGTTTTTGTTTCCCAATGTAATAGGCGAAATAGTTACAAACCATCACGTTAGCTTTTAAGTAACACAACTACATAATATATAATAATGGTTACAATTATTTTGTACTTCATGTGTCTAGTTATACGAATTATGAGTAATTATATCTGTATTTTGAATAGTATGATAACATACTGTGCAAATGTTTATGACGGGGAAGTATCTTAAATTATACAGGACTTGACTTTAATGCCTTTAATTATCCTGCTACATTATGCTTTTTACTTGACTGACTTTGTGTAGATTTTCCTTTCATCAGTAACTATGCAACATTACGGAAATTACATAAGCAGGATTTTTTAAGCGAAGATATGTTTTGTAGGTTTTGTTTACCCTGACCATTATTTTTCCAAATGATCTTTTCACTGCAGTGAAGGAGAATTCTCTGGTATGACAGCCGATAACACAAAGGCACTATATACAATATTTTAAGCACATAATGTCCCACATTTCAGTAGGCTTCAATTGAAGTCTACTGTCTTTTGCTTAAACAATTCTTCAGAACTTAAATTATATTATTTATTCAAATTTAAATAGGAGTAACTACATTTACGTTTAATATCAAATTATTCACGTATCAGCGGTCTTATATGGAAATTTAAATGTGTGTTTCAGATTATTTAATTTGTTGAATTTAATTTAGCGAATTAAGTAATTTATGGCAAGTCACTGCTTCTGTTAAGTTGCTGGAATTCATTTGTACGTCTAGTACAACCATTTTAGTTATACTGAGTGATTTATATAGAACTGACACATTTATTTTATAAATTTTTACAAAACTAATTGTGCTAGCAACAACTTGTTACATCTATTATATAGAGGGATTTTGGGAGATTATTTACCTCTATAGCAAATGTTGAAAATGTCCTCCATCCTGCATAAGGTACAAGTCAACATGTCGTTCCATGTTACTGGTCACTCGTTGGATGACACTGTTGTCAATAGCGTGAATCTCCTCTACGATGCACTTCATATCGTCCAATGTCTGGGAACGCGTGACGTAAACCCTGTCTTTAAAGTAACACCATAGAAAGAAGTCCGCCGATGTCAAAACCGGAGATCTTGGTGGCCACAAGTACCTGGAAATTATCCGGCCGTAAAGAAATTTGCATTTAGTTCCATGGATTCATTTGATGTATCGCATGTACCGCCATCTTGCTGAAAATATCCTTGAGTCAGCTCTACATCGTCGAGATGCTCAACAATAAGTCAGTCGGTACCCTGCAGTGTTCACAATCTGGTTAAACAAAATGACCCCACTAATTTCTGTGCGGATATTGCGCTCCAAACTCCAATTTTAACACTAGAAGGACCACACCTGTCCTTTTACCGGATGCGCTGCTTTAGAGGACTTAGTTTTTGCTTATGGTTTTTTTTTTTTTTTTCTACACTTCCTATGTTCTACAACTGTTAATAAATACTTATGACAAACACATCCCCAAAGAATTAAGCACTTTGGAACCTTCTAAAAACTGGTACAAACATCTCCTACTAGAAGGACCGCCATCCGTCTCTTGGACGGATACAGAAGTGTGAACAATAGCCTTCGGATCTGTCCACATCTGTTGTTCTTCCTTCCTCAATGGCTTATAGCACTCTGCAGACCCTTTGTCGATGAGTAAGAAAGCTTTATTGCCTAAATGGCGCAATTCGTGCTACCACTTATGTATTTACGAGTTGTTGGAGCAAAAACTCTCCGTTGAAGTTGTTATGGTTGAATACTTGGGGACCATCATTATTCAGGAACACAATGAGCAGGAACAAATTTTCTGAAATTTTGTGGTTTATGCGATTTGATAACAAGGACATACGTTCTCAAAGACAAAGTACAGATCGCTTTGTAATTGCTACTCCTGTCTGGAATCATTTTATTGCCAATTCCTTGCAGTGTTACATTCCAAGTGAAAATATCACTGTGCATGAGCAAGATTTGAGCAATAAACCGATCACTGTGGAGTAAAGTTTTGGCTTGCAGTTGATGCAAATTCAAAGTAACAGGTGAAAGACTAAAAAGACATCAGTTCATATACAACTAAGCAGATGAGCTGCCTTCAGCATATAAATCCACAAGGGTACAAAATGCACTTCCTAACACACTACCTCAGCAGAGCAACATTTAGAAGACTTGCCAAATTGGCGAATGAAGAGGGAAGAACAAGAGCAAGCATTTATGTAACAAATGCAGCAAGAATGTTTGTGGACCATGTTTAGGCAACGCTGAATACACGTGTGTTAGGTGATACGATGCTGCAAGTGGCTTTGAATGAGTGAAATCAGATTTATAAGTGTTTTTCTACTATATACTGCGGTAATAAAACTGTTATATTCAAACACGTCTGTTTGCTAAGGGGAGCTGTCGATTTCACATTTGGTTATACATTTGGACTAATTTTTAGGCTTAAAATGTTCATTTTACCATGTAATTCTTCAGACAAAAGTAAAATTATATACTAGTAAACTGCATAAATAATATTAAATTAACTGTTATGCATTCAAATTTCTTTAGTATTTTAAAAATTGCAAATAAAACTGCACCAGTCAAACTGACGGGTTGATCCTTCTCGGTAGACCATACTCGCCGGTCCTTCTAGTGTTAACTGGGTGCATAGGTGCTTCATGGATGATTTGTTGATTTTCGATGGTCAAGTTGCGTGAGTTCTGTGAGTTCACATAACCGGATAAGTGCAACCATGTTTCTTCTCATGTTTCATGATGCACTCTTTAGAAGGTCAAATTTCACTATGGGACGAATTTGGCTGGAAAATGTCAAGTTCTGACCTTCTCTTATTTTTAAATTTTCATTTCCCTTTGACACTTAAATAGCTGAGATATCCTTAACCATTCATTTTTACCCCACAAATACTCATATCTGGCTGACAGCCAATTTTGAAAGATGAGTTGACGTTGACGTGTAGTTTGGCTGCATTTACATTCTAGTTTTACACTAGGTAGTCAAAAAGGAGTCAGTCATAGACACTTGTAACAACTTGTTACAGGTTCACGTAATTAGAAGACACTTACTTTAAAATATTTTATTTTAAAAAATCCTAAAAATAGAGTGCAATATAAGCGTGTCCGAAACATATGTGTCCGAATCCAATGGAACTTGGAAGAATTACAAAGAAATTGAAGCAAAGAGTTTAAAACCTGGAGACAGAGCTAATCTATGATATTTCCTGATTTTTTGTAATATAATAGAGTCCACACGCTGGATAATTAAGGTACGCAAGATACGGAATTAAACACATAAATTGTGCACAAATATCAGAAGTAATATCTAACCTAGATATAAAATACAATTGGATGGAAGAAACAATAGCTTAACCAAATTTGAAATATGGGATAAGTACCTGTAATAATACGTAAGTTACTAGGATTAATTTAAGAATATAAATCCAATAATTACAGGAATTTTATGAATTATATGGCCTATCCTTTAAAGAAATATTAATTTTGTAATTTTCGTCTTCTCAGTCACTTATATATAATATGGTAGACAAGGTGTTGCATTCTTCTAAAAATTTGTGTCCACGATTTACACGTATGCTCTGGGGCTTTCCGAATAAAAGCAGTTTAGAAAATAAATCATAAAGGTTGCAACATTAAGGCTTTCATCAAAATTCATCCAACCAGAACTAATGTTTACGTAAAAGAGTTCTTAAAGAAGTTGACTTTCTCAATTATGTCTGATATAATTATGTTGATTGAAATATCATAAATTGAAGACATTTAAATGCCAAATGAAAGTTACATCATGAAATTTCTCTAAGTGGTCTATGAAGTCATTTTCATTCGGAAGACAATTTTCACGTACCAGGAAATTAAACGAATTACGAACTGGCTGCGTGGTGTGTATATTGTGTGTATCAACGGCGCTCGTGTTTATTTTTGTAATTTAAGTTCTCCAACGTTAAGTCATATCGGACGATGAATGAAACCGGTGAAATGATGCTCAAATGAGTCCGGGGTCCATGGAGCATAGAGCTACCCGACTTTCGTCTTGAAGGATAAGGGATAAGGAAAAACCCCGAAAAAATCTTATCCACATAACTCACGCTGACCATGATTCGAGCTCGGGACCTCTTGAACGTGAGGCATACCAACTACCATCTACGCTACGGAGGTGGGCTACGGCGCTCGTGGTCTTTTGTTGTGATCGCAGAATGACGACGTTGCAAACTATAACATTTTTAGAACTACCTTTAACGACTTCAGTTACCAACTTCACGAAAGGAGGGGCTGAAACTGGCCACTATCATTGTCCAGAACTTTTTACACTTCTTCAAGAATCTAACATTCGTAATAGCTCACATTGTGTAATACTTGCAATTTCCTGACGAAATACTTCCAATATTTGTGTATTTGTCTTATACACACTATGTTTTCACTTACTCCAGAGATAAAACTCGCAGGCAGTCAAAACTGTCTGCTAATCATCCTGTCCTCAAATACGAGGGCTGTTCAATAAAGATTGATCATAATTTTTTCGGCCAGAACTTTTCGCAATAAAATTCAACCTTATTATATTCTGTGAAATAAACACGCCGTAGTAGTTTCATTGTTGGTACCCCTGGTTCCTGCCTGTTAGAACCAGGTAAGTTCCGACAGGTTCAGTATCGCCTACCGCTGCAATGGAGGAAACATGCAGTTAAAGTTGATGTTAGAGGAATATCCGGAGTATCTTACAAACAGAATCACTGCTGATGGAACTCGGCCACATCCTTTTGATCCTGAGAGCCAACAGCAAAGCTCAGTGTGGAAATCTCCTTCATCATCAACCCCCCCAAAAAGCAAAAGTGGTTACTTCTGCTGGGAAAGTTATGGTCATCTCATTCTTTGATATTCATGGAATGGTTTATCAGCATATTGTACCTGCACACAGATCAGTAACTGAAAAATACTAGAGGGATGTCCTGAAAACATTATAAGTCCATATCAGGCACAAAAGACTACATTTCCATGAAGCAGGCTGGATGCTGCACTACGATAATGGATGGCCGCATATTGCCAATGTTGTTGCTAAATATCTGGCAAAAGTTAACCTGAAGTGTATCCCTCAGCCTCCCTATAGTCCGGATTTAGCCCCATGTGACTGTTTCCTATTCCCTAATTTGAAGAAACGTCTTCGTGTGAGACACTAGTCACCATCAGAAGCAGTGGTGAAGGCTGCGGAGGCGATTTTGAAGGATATCTCAAAAATGGTTTCCAGCATGTTTTTGAAGACTGGCAGAAACGCTGGGACAAGTGCATAGCATTCAGGGGAGACTATTTTGAGAAGGATCATCAAAATTATGAGAATGAGTAAAGATACGTTGTCAAAACAAAATTGTGGTCATTCTTTATTGAACAGCCCTCGTGCATGTAATTTCTACTTCAGATCGAAATTCATTTACAAGTAATTCATTTACTGCCCTCATTTACAAGATGGGTAGTGAATGAAATGCTTACTCATACAAGTTATTAGGTTTGCATTAATGTTACCATGTCAGTAAATTTTATGACCTATATATTTAAACGTATGCAAAATATCTCCAGTTAGGTAGTTTAATAATTTTGATAGATTTAATAGCTTAAGTATAAAAAACTCATTTGAGTTAGTAAACAAGATCAGCAATATAGTATTGTCAAAAAATGATAGGCTTGTTTCCTTTGATGTAACTGCCCTATTTCCCAGTATTCCCAAGGAAAAACTTCTAACGTTTTTAAGAAAATGGTTGAGTTCTAATGATTTGGATAAGGAGTCAATAGAGGATTTTATGAAACTTACTAATCTGTGTTTAGATCAAAATTTCTTTACTTTCAATGGAATTGTTTTTCAACAAATTTCAGGAGTAGCTATGGGTAGTCCCCTTTCACCCTTTCTTGCTGATCTACTTATGAGTGTTTTTGAAATAGAAGTCACTAAAGCTTTTCCTTCAATTTTTAGAATATGGCATATCCCCTACATCCCCTTTCTAGATAAAAAATAATGAAAAATAACAATAAATTAAGTTTTGGCATCTATAGACAGCCAACTCACACGGATAATTATATCAAAAATAAAAGTTTTAACCCTATGTCACACAAATTTGCTGTTGTTAATAGTTTGACTTACAGTTTGATAAACATACCTCTAAATGAAGAAGAATTTAATGCAGAATATAAACATATTGTAAACACTGCTTAAATTAACGGCTTTAATAAAGATTTTATAATCAGAAGAATGGAAAAAATTAAATATCAAAAAAATGTTAATGATGTTTCCACTCTTAAAAAAGTAAAAAATGATTATATTTTCAAAAAATTTACTTATCATCCATGGGCAAATAAAAAGTTCCAAAAAATTTTCAAAGAAGTGGGTATAATGCTAGCACCTCATAATAATTACAGTATAAAGAATTTGCTACAGTTTTCTAAAAAAGACAAAATTTCAGACAACAAAAAATCCGGTATTTATAAAGTTAACTGTTTAGAATGCGATAATATCTATATTGGTAGAACCAAGCGTAATTTAGAAACTAGAGCGAAAGAACATTTTAGAAATATTAAATATAGACAGACAGAGAAATCGGCAGTGGCTGATCATTTTTGGTCATATAATCATGAAGTAAATCCAGAAGTTAAATTATTGAAACAATTGAAGGAACCGATAGATTTAATGGTTTGGGAGAAGATATTTATTTTGGAAAATAAGGATCGCGTAATGAATTTTGATATCCCTCCTATAGACATCATCAATAAGTTTGTGTTGTCCCCGGTAGATGGCAGTTAGATAAGGAGCTATTCTTCAAACTCCGGTAGTGGTCAAGGTCAGTCAGTCAGTAAGTGGGTGAGTGTCAAGCTGAGTGGCTGAGGATAAAGCAGATGTTTGCTTTGAAACCGGTCCCAGGATTTAAATAAGATAAGTGAAGTTGTGTTACTAGTGTTTAGTTATTATTAATAAAATATCTCTATTTTGTGCATCGGGATTCTGGTCTGAGGGCAACGAATATCCAGCCTTTGTTGATAGGACTTTTCGTTCATTAACTTGTTTGTGGGGAGAGATGCAACAAAAATCTTAGTTACGTTTGAAATGGCTGCGTGTGATTCTGATGCCCAGATAACATCCACTGTTGAATTATCGATACCACGTGCACACATATGGCTGCAGTCATCACCAAACAACAACGCTGGTGGATACAGTGCCAAAAAACGTATCCCTTTCTCTCGTACTTTTGTTTCCATGAATTCTTAACTAGTCCAGCCTCTTGTTTCGTTCCCTCTTGTCCGTTACTCACCACGCTTTCCATTCGTCCGTCAGACGGGCGCTCTTCCTCTAACGCCAGCCAGAGAAACCTTTGTTTCTGTTCTCATTCTGGAACCCGCCCGGCGCCATTGCATCGATCCTCGTTGCCTACCTTGAGCCTGCATCTCAGTGGCGTATATTTTCCTAAAAATCACAGTGGCGTCTTCATATTTTACTGATGTTAATTTTCTTCCATGGTTAACTTTGTATTAACCAATGATGTAATACTTAATTGAGTTTTGCATTTAATCTGGAAAGGGTATTATTCCTATTGTTTCTTGCTTGCGATACATCGTATATTAATCCCCCGCTTTTTGCATATAGCGGCCGCAAACAGAAATAAATTTGCATAAAAAGTAAGAGCATTGGTGAATGGGAAGTAGATTGAAGCCGGTCGATACCAGTCTGCGCATTCTCCGTGGGTGAATATATCCGCCGTGCACCTGTTATATTTTTATCTCTTCTCCCAGACTGTGTTGAGGCACGCAAGAACTTTTGGAGGTTATCCTGCCCATCTCCACTTTTAACAATGGCACCATACGTTTTGTCAATGTTAATTACTTAGGCCCTAGAAGTTCTTTGCAAAACAATCCATACATCTGGTCTAATTGTGCTCCTATCTCTGATGTGCCCCATATATCCACTGTATACATTGTTCTGGATTCAACGACCACTTCATACATTCTTTGTAACCAACTGGTATCTCCAGCTTATGTTTATATATTCTTATCCCTATTATTCCGCTCTGCCGTTAGCTACCATTTAGGTTAGAATAACTAGTAACATCACCAGCATCTTAATTCTTACACGATTATTGTATGCAATACCTATTTACATTTATATGTACAATAAATGTTTAATATTATATGCGCACGAAAGAAAATTATGTGAATAATGAACTTCTGAATAGTTATTTTATATGCGCTTCGACAAATGAATCTCGACTCGAGATTGTCATACTGATTCTGCATGATGGAGACAATTGTTTACATTACATAGATTAGATTAGATTGATTTACCTTCAGTAGGTTCACTTGTAGCTATAAAAGGCTGTGAACATTGAACATGTCCAGAGGTATAAAGTTTAATAGCATATATATGTAAAAAGTTAACATAAGACACATATTATATTATACAGGCAATATGAACAACAATATGGAAAATAAAGCAGGGATAATTATATATGATACAAAATGAAACCCTTTTTAAACCAGCTTTCACTTGGCTTATGCCAGTACGTCTCAACCTTTTTGCAATGGATATCATTCTTGTTATTTATTAAATACATATACATTAAAGATAAACTTTCAATTTGCATCAAATATTTATTAGTAATGATTTGTCATTGGGACAGTTAGATACTACTTATAGAGCTACAGAAGCATTATCAGAATAATTTGTCATTCAGATAATCTTGTACAGAATGAAAAGATTTTGAGCAAAGGTACTCTCTAACAGCTTTTTTAAAAGTATCGACATTATTAATTTTTTCTTTAAGAACATTAGGAAGTGCGCCAAATATTTTGATAGTTTCATAATGCACACCTTTCTGGAAGCAAGAAAGTTTATCACTGGGATAATGGATATTATACTTTTGTCTAGTGTTTATTTTGTGAATTACATTATTTGTTGCATATAAGTTACGATTGCATACAAAGAATTTTAGGATCGAGAATATAAACATGCAAGGAAGCGTTAATATCTGCAATCTTGTAAAAGGATCTTTACAGGAGCATCTGTTGTGGGTTTTGGTAATGATTCTTATAACCCTCTTTTGCGTAAGAAATATTTTTTAATTTCTACTGAGTTGCCCCAAAATAACATTCAGTATTCCATAATAGAGTTAAAGTATGCATAATATACTAATTTAAGTGTGTCAATAGAACTCACATTAACCAGTTCTCGGATAGCATAAGAGGCAGAGCTGAGTTTAGGTAAGATATAATTTATGTGAGCTTTCCAATCTAAACATCTGTCCACTTGAAGGATCAGAAGTTTTATGCTGTCAATTCCTTCTAATAACATATCATTAATCCTCATTTCTTTTGAGTATGTGATGTACGACAGGTTAAAAATTTGACCACTTTTGTTTTGTGTAGATTCACACATAATTTGTTCCCTTAAAACCAGCATGAAATACAGTTCAAAACGTAATTTATTTTAATTATACACTCGTTTAAATTTGTTCTGGTCACCAGGACACTAGTGTCATCGGCAAAAAGAACTGTACTTGCAATGTCCTTTATATACAGTGAGAGGTCATTTATATAGATGAGAAATAATAAAGGCCCTAACACGGAACCTTGGGGTACTCCATGAGTACACAGTTCGAAGTTTGTTTTTCATAACCATTATCACTGAGAGCTACTTCAACACTCTGTTTTCTTTCATTCGCATATGATAAAAACCATCTTATATTTTCATTAGTGCATTTTAAGAGGTGAAATTCAGTTACACATCTCCTGATATCTTGGAAGGGAAGATAAATGTACAAATTAATTTGTTACCTGAAATATAAAAATAAAATAAAAGTTGCACATGTCCATGACTTGGTGATGAAGGAAAAAGTAACTTCATTTTCAGAAAATATGCATATAACTTACTTTGAAGAAATGAATGAAAAAGTGTAGTAATTGGATGACATCCAATAAAGAGAAGGTTACTTATAGCAAGCTGGGGCGACATACCATACATGTAACACAGCCATGGAACTTTTAACCAGTTTCTTTCATAAACAAATAATCTCAAGTGGTCTATGGTCCCAACCACTGACCTAATCACACCAGAATTTTTCTTGTGGAGCTATTTTAAATATATAGTGTACAGAATAGACTATCGACAGCTACTCATCTCCATGAATCTATTCGTAATGAAATAAGCCACATTGAACTTCACAGAAGTTAACAGAATATGGTGAAACAAGTGCAAATATGTGTAGATACCGGTGGATGACATTTCCAACATTAACTGCCCTGAGACAAGACAAACAAAGAGCATAATATCACCTAACAATTATGCATTACACCTACTATGTTGTCACCCGTACATCGGAATTCCCGAGAGAACCAGCAGTTGGCAGGTAGGGACCAGACGGGAAGCATTCATCACGCCTACCCATTTATCTTGTAGCGCTAACGACGGGATGGTTGGAAAAACATCACTAGCCATCTCTTTCCCCTCTACCTGACGTATGGAACAGTCGGGATGATTCACTGAACCGCGAGACTTCCAGAAACAGCGATCTTCCTATGTAAGGCCTGCAGTGAGGGAGTCAGTTCAGTTCCTGGCGAGCAGTTGTGAAGAGCGCCGTGCTAGTGAACGGAATGCAAGACTGTGTACGTGTATCAGAGGAGTTGTACGTAACTGTGAGTGTAGAGTGGACCTGTGACAGACGAACTGACGAATTGTAAATTGTGTGCGCTACGTAATTCTGTGTAATCGGCAAGTGTTCCAACTGTAATTCGGTGGAAATAAAGAACATTTTGAGTTTGTGCAATTGTAATTTTAATTTAACGAACCCACAAAGTCATAATATGTAGGTATTCTCCGAAATTTGTACATGTATCCTATTCCTCAGGATTTATGATACATTAAAAAGGTTCAGGTATATATGGATCGCTCAGCGCATCAATATGAAGATCTGTGTAAAAATGGAGAAGATTTCAATACAGACAGCTAAAATCAATTGAACGAATTTGAGTAAAATAGTCGAAAAAATTATTTTAAGATCTCATAGTTCTCTATTATATCTTGTAGATTTCATTGGAGTTATAATATTAAGGCCTACTTTTTAGTATACCCTCTTAATCCACGCTCACCAGGTTGGTAACACCGATTAGATAAGAGATTTATGAAACGAAATTTGAGAAATAAGCGTTTCAGACCAAACTTTAGCAGTACATTACCAAAAAGTCTTGTTGCAGTCTTGTTGTTCCGCACATTCTCATTATTAATTCCCGCACGAAGTATAATTATGCATTTGTCACTTATTAAGAAAAAAAAGAAAGAGTTTTCTGACGATCACTTCAGTTGTCATACATTAGTAATAACAAATGATAAAAATATCATAATTATACTTATTGCTGATAAATAGTACTATCATCATGAAATTCAGATACTTGCGTATTAAAGTAAATGCTAAAGTTTCGAAATATTTTGGAAAACACTCTACTGGTATCAGTAATATTAGCCCTTTAAAGCATAGTGATTTCAGGTGGCTACCACGGGCTTTTTCACCTTGAATAATGTTTTAGAGCACTTCTTTTGTTATTGTAATATTGTACTACCTTTGTCAATTATACACACACAAAATTTTAACACCTTTGTATTGTAAACATTTTATTATTTTTATAGGTTTTATTTTTACAGTTCTTTTGTCATTGTAATATTTTACTACATTTGTCAATTATACACTCAAAATTTTTACACCATTGAATTGTAAACATTATATTATTTTTACAGTTTTTATTTTTGCAGTTCTTTTGTCATTGTAATATTTTACTACATTTGTCAATTATACACTCAAAATTTTTACACCATTGAATTGTAAACATTATATTATTTTTACAGTTTTTATTTTTGCAGTTCTTTTGTCACTGTAATATTTTACTACATTTGTCAATTATGCACTCAAAATTTTTAAACCTTTGAATTGTAAACATTATATTATTTTTACAGTTTTTATTTTTACAGTTCTTTTGTCATTGTTTTATTTTACTACATTTGTCAATTATACACTCAAAATTTTTACACCATTGTATTATAAACATTATATTATTTTTACAGTTTTTATTTTACAGTTCTTTTGTCATTGTAATATTTTACTACCTTTGTCAACTATACACTCAAAATTTTTACATCTTTGAATTGTAAACATTATATTATTTTTACAGTTTTTATTTTTACAGTGCTTTTGCCATTCTAATATTGTATACCTTTGTCAATTATACACACACACACACACACACACACACACACACACACACACACACACACACACACACACACACACACACACACACACACAGAAAATTTTAACACCTTTGTATTGTAAACATTATATTATTTTTACAGTTTTTATTTGTACAGTTCTTTTTTCATTGTAATATTTTACTACATTTGTCAATTATACACTTAAAATTTTTAAACCTTTGAATTGTAAACATTATATTATTTTTACAGTTTTTAATTTCACAGTTCTTTTGTCATTGTTTTATTTTACTACATTTGTCAATTATACACTCAAAATTTTTACAACATTGAATTGTAAACATTATATTATTTTTACAGTTTTTGTTTTTACAGTTCTTTTGTCATTGTAATATTTTACTACATTTGTCAATTATACACTCAAAATTTTTAAACCTTTGAATTGTAAACATTATATTATTTTTACAGTTTTTATTTTTACAGTTCTTTTGTCATTGTAATATTTTACTACATTTGTCAATTATACACTAAAAATTTTTACACCTTTGAATTGTAAACATTATATTATTTTTACAGTTTTTATTTTTACAGTTCTTTTGTCATTGTAATATTTTACTACATTTGTCAATTATACACTAAAAATTTTTACACCTTGGAACTGTAAACATTATATTATTTTTACAGTTTTTATTTTTACAGTTCTTTTGTCATTGTAATATTTTACTACATTTGTCAATTATACACCCAAAATTTTTACACCTTTGAATTGTAAACATTATATTATTTTTACAGTTTTTATTTTTACAGTTCTTTTGTCATTGTAATATTTTACTACCTTTGTCAATTATACACACACACAAAATTTTAACACCTTTGTATTGTAAACATTATATTATTTTTACAGCTTTTATTTTTACAGTTCTTTTGTTACTGTAATATTGCACTACCTTTGTCAATTATACACACACAAACTTTTAACACCTTTGTATTGTAAACATTATATTATTTTTACAGTTCTTTTGTTATTGTAATATTTTACTACCTTTGTCAATTACACACATAAAATTTTAACACCTTTGTACTGTAAACATTATATTATTTTTACAGTTTTATAGCAGTGTTTTCTGTTTATTACTATAAAAAGGAAAAATCAAAAAATCTGCAGTCAAATCCCGTCAACATCCATGCATGCCATCACACCGACTATTTTACTTGGGGCCTACCCGTCGTTTAAAACAGGCACATTTTACTGCCGAGATTCGAACCCATGACGTTTAGGTTTGAATGGATGGCCTGTCCAAAGGTATCATGGCTATTCAAATCGATTAATTATTAAAGTAAATGCTAAATTTCGAAAAAATTTGGAAAACACTCTATTGGTAACGGTTATATTAACCATGCTTCCATATTCAGTTTATATAAAAAACGTTTAATATAAATATTATGAGATGGTTTAGCAGAATAACTATTATACACAATAATTAAAATAATTATAGATAGTTAAAAGCAACGTGGTTTCAGGAAAGGAAGATCGACAACAGATGATATTTTCATATTGCAGCCGATACTGGAGAAAGGAAGAGAACATAATCTGTAGACACATATAGCATTTATGGATTTCCAGAAGGCTTTGGTAATGTAGTCCGAGAAAATCTGTGGATCATAATGAATGAACAAGGCTACCCAAGACATTTGGTAAAGGTGGTGAAAAGTCTATACGAGCTCACAAAAATAATTTTAACATTCAAGGCAGAGAAACCAGAAGAAAGTTTAACTAACAAATGAGTCAGACAAGGGTGCCCAATGTCACCGACACTTTTTAACACCTATGTTAATAAAATAATCCAAAATTGGAGGCAAAAAATTGATGCAGGCATAAAAGTAGCCAAAAGAAATATTTTAAATATTTTATTATATGCAGATGACGTAGTAATTATACAGGAAACAGAATATGATCTACAAAGTTCAGTACACCACCTTAATCAAATATGCAAAAGCTTTAATATTGAATTATCAATAGAAACGTTAAAATTAATGGCAAACTGGGGCAAAATACCAATAAGGTCGAAAATAATCGTTAACTATAAAGTATTGGAACAAGTATTCTCCTTCAATTATTTATGGTGTGAAATCAGCAATGAGAAAGATAAAGATACGAACAAAAGTTAATGAGGTTTCAAACAATTTGTGGAACAATTCACAAACCCTAAAGAATAAAACAAGATCTGAAACAAGAATAAAATTTTATAACACCATGGCGGTCCCAAAGTTACTTTATGGATGTGAAAACTGGGTACCTACACAAAGAACCATCAGCAGAATACAAGTTTGCGAAGATTCTTGAGAAGAACAAAGGATTAACAAGAGAAGATAGAGTCAGATATGAAAATATAAGAAATGAATTAAAAGTGGAAGCTATCACGTCAATAATGGATAGGTACAGAAGATGATGGTTTGAACATGTTGGAAGAAGGGGCGCCGGGGTAGCGCGGTGGTTTCGTTCGCGGCTCCCGTTCTAAGGGTCCCGAGTTCGATTTTAAGTCGGCCCTATCCACGCCTTCACCTCTGTCTAGCACATGTGAAGTATCCCCTATGCCCAACGTGGTTCGGAGTCCACGGTAAAAACTGTAGGTCCTCTCACCTCACCGCCATCTTCACTATCACCCTAACATCGGAGGTAATGGACACCGCCCTCTGGGTGCCTCCACCTGAGAAATGGGTCCGGTCATCACTTGGTGGGGTGAGGTTACCCCGAAGGCCAAGGTTGCCATGTGGGGAGTGTTAGTAACTAACTAACTAACATGTTGGAAGAATGGATGATACAAGACTGCCAAATGTAGTTTTCCAATGTAGTCCTAAAGGAAAGAGGGACGTAGAGAGGCCGAGGAAAGGATGGAAGGAGACACTGTGAAGACGAAACAGACGAGAGCCTGATCCATGAAGTGAAGAAGAAGATAGATAATGAAAACAGCAATACAAAAACGCATGGACTTAAAGCTACAAATTTTAGAAAACTAATTTTTATAATGTTCATACGTTGTCAGCGTCGTGTTTTTTTTTTAATTCATGTCCCCTAACTTTAAGCGATATTGGACAGTGAATGGAATGGGTGAAATGATGCTCAAATGAGCCCAGGGTGTGTAGAGCTTAGAATTACCGAACATTCATCTTTCAGGATAAGGGATAACCCCCCAAAAAACGTTATCAAGGTAATTCGCCCTGACCGATATTCGATCTCGGGAGCTGTTGAACGTGAGGCAGACTCGGTACCATCGACGCTACCAGTGCAGGCAGTGTCGTGTTGCATAGCAATCTATGCGAGTCAGAAAAGGTTTCATTAAGACATTTTACTTACTACCATCGTTCATTTTACAAAAATATAGTTCCAAGTATTGATACCATCTAAATATATGACAGCGCGGTTGTGGGCTCTCCACCACTGTGCGAGAAAACAGTGAGTTACCGGAGCAACAGTCCGGCAGAGGCTCACTATACTGTTACCTAATATGTGGTGGACAACATGGCGCTGGGGCGGGTTTTCTCCGGGACCTCCGGTTTCCCCCGCCATCTCATTCCACCGGTTCTCCATCTTCATCTCATGTATCATCAGTGTTACCGCCTGCGGTGCCGTATGTAGTAAAAGCGTGCGTTAAACACTACACATTTCATTGTTACCTACAAACAGGTAGCTGATCTGCCTCAGGGAGTGTGCTACCTAGAAACATGTATTTGTTTGCTATTTCAGTTGTGGTCCCGTAAGGGAGGGGTTCCGTCCCCTACAGCTGCCGTGGTGCGAGCGCTGCGGATCCTTAGCACTCGTGGCACATCTGACGTTACTAGAGAAACCTCGGGCCGAACTGCCGAGCCCCACCCTGAATGGGAGCTATTCGGATTGGGTTGGACTCGAGGGGCAGTGTGTTCCCGACACCCGTGGGATATCGTGTACCTCCGGCCAGGTTACGGCCACCCGGAGGGGGTACAGGGTTGCCTAATAAGTCCCGGGTACTGGCCTGCAGAGCTAGTAGCTGGTGTGCTAGATCACCGGCGGCCCTACCAAGGTTATTTGGTAGCCGGTCCTTTTTGGATTGGCGCGTAAGTGGCGTATCCACTTCCGTCCTGTCTGCCTTGTGCAGCGGGGGAGAGGCATTTTATAAAATAGGTAATGTCCTATGGTAAAAAACCGGAGAGGCCCGGGTTCTAGTCCTACGGGTCCAGGACTAATGGGAGTAGAACCCCAGACATCAATTTAATTCAATTTAATTTCAGTTGGGGGTAACTTCAGATTAATGTCTATATTCTTCTTCTTCTGCTTCTTCTTCTTCTTCTTCTTCTTCTTCTTCACTTCATGGCATAGGCAATCAAGTGCCTGTTCCACCTTCGAAGTCCTCCAGCCATCGTTTCCTGGGTCTGCCCACCGATCTCCTACCTTTAGGATGATACTGTAATATTTGTTTTGTAAGTCTATTATCTGGCATTCTTTCAACATTTTCCTTCCGTTTTTGTTTGAGATCTTTTAACCTATCATTCCCACTAAAAATGTCCAGCCCTTCTCTTACATTTTCATTTCTTATTAAGTCCCTCTTCGTGCATCCTTTCACACTTCTCAAGAATTTCATTTCTGAAGCCTGTATTTTACTCTGTTGCTTTTTAGTTAACGTCCAAGTCTCACTTCCTTATGTCAGTATAGGTACAGCCATAACTTTGTAGAACTTTAATTTTGTTTCTTTACCTATTTTGTTTCTAAATGTTCTATTTATTGTTCCACACACTCTTTGAAATTTGCATATTTTATTGTAGACATCATATTCCTTGTCATAACTAACATCAGTTCCCAAGTAGTTAAAATGGCTTACCTGTGCAACGCAGCGATTATTTATAACTATTTTTGTTCTAATTGGCTCTTTCCCAATGAATGCTATTGCCTTTGATTTGATAAAAGAAATTTTCATGTTATATTGCTTACAAAATTCACTAAGATTAAAAATAGATTTTTGCAGGGCAGACTCGTTATTTTGTATAATAACTAAGTCGTCAGCAAACAATAAAATACTTAAAAAGTTTTTATTTGAAATTTTAAAACCTACATTCACTAGCTGCTTCCATTTGCACACTAGGTCGTCAGTATAAATACTAAAAGGTGTAGGTGATAAACTACACCCTTGTCTGACACCCTGATTAGTAATAATTTTTTTAGAAATTTTACCATTATTCTTCACATTTATTTTTGTTTGGAAGTAGAAGCATTGTATCATTTTTACTAATTGTTGTGGGTATCCTCGTTCATCCAATATTTGCCACATTTTGCATCGGTTTACCCTGTCAAAGACTTTTTCAATGTCAAAAAATGCCATATGCGTTTCTTTATTAAACTCCCTATGCTTTTCAGTTAGTTGTTTAACAATAAAATATTATCTACACAGGATCTGCCGCTTCTAAATTCACTTTGTTCTTCCGAGAGAAGACATTCAACTATATTCTGCAACATTTTGTTTATTATTTTAGCAAATATTTTATAGGCCGTGTGCAGTAAACATATTCCTCTGTAATTGCTACAGTCATTTCGTTTCCCTCTCTTAAGGATAGAGATGGTTTGGGCTATAAGCCAATCTTCCGGGATACATTGCTTATTCCAGCACGTATTATAGAACTGTAGCAATCGGAGTTTTAACAATAACCTCCCATATTTAAATAACTGCGTTCAATCCACCTTGGTCCGTTGCTTTCCTATTTTTAGTTTTTATGAGTGCTTCTTCTAATTCTTCAATTAAAATTAGATCTCCTTCATATATGACGTTGCCATCTGCGTTTTCGTTATTCATCTCCGAATTTTCATCATACCATAAAGCTTTGTAATGTTCTAACCATTTAGACTCGCGTATTATACTTAAATATGTTGTATCTTTCTCATTTTGGTTTAAATATCCATATTCCTGAATGAAACAGGATTGGAGCATACACGTCACTCGTCTGTTTATTTGTCCCTAAATCATAATGCAGGAATGTGAGGAAGGACAATTTCTGGCATTACACTCGCCTACTGTAAAGATAGAACGGCAGAAAAGCACAAACTCAGACCACTTAACGCAAATTGAACCTGAAGTATCCTGGATGTATCACACGTTTCCACGGAGAGATCTTGCACGGTAGCTGCATTTCTCTATCCGTGTCTTAGTTATTTAAACATGTAAATTGTTCTATGGGGTAAAATATAACGTCTATAATTATTTGGTATCAGTAGTAATGATTTATTTAGTCTGCTTTACAATGATGTAGATAAAATTTGCAGAAGAGAGCGTAATGGGTTTAACGGAAACTGCTGTTACACGACGTACAGTCTGATTTTTAAAAGAAGATGCGTGAATGGCATACGTTTCTCCACGTGGGTGCATCAATGTTACGCAGCGGATCCCCTTTCTTTACTCCCTCAACACTCGAAACATAAACAAGGGTTCAAGTTATTTCACCTCAACAAAAATATGCACAGTTAATCTGTATTAGCCTACTTTAAAAACAGAAATAAGTTGTGGAAACGTAGAGTCAGACTGAACAATTCAATGCCATAGCCGGCATTTGAACCACGGATCTTCTGGTTTCCGCCAAGCCGCTCTAACATTGAGCTACTATGGCCAAAATGCAGATATGACATTAAATTCTCCAACTGACTCCTATTTTCCCGGTAAACCACTTAAGAGTTCTCATAAACACATCAGACAGCTACCTAATGACTACTATAAGGCCCGGGCTTTTATGGTTAACCACTATTAGCTACTATGGCCAACTTGCAGATATGACATTATGTACATAGTACATACTGTCATCCAGAGGAGACATATTCTCGGACGACTGAGACGCAGGGGGTTGCCGAAGGTTTCCGCACCCTCCCTGGACAGGTTTATGACACCCCATGTCAGTTCAATTATAGACCATTCAAAAGCATTTTGACGGCTTCTACTTTTGTGAAAGAATATTCCCGATTTTTGTATACAGAGTGAATAAGGTGCATGTTTTTTAAGGGTCTGCTCCTTGTGTATGGTCTGGTTAGTTAACGCGTGTGCAGTTCGGAGTCAAAGGAACCTGAGACTCCCGCCCACTAATGACCCACTAATTTCCACACTTCAGAAACGGAACACTGTCGTTGAGGACCTATAGCAACCCTGATTTTCTTGAAGTGACAGTCGCTCGTTTACTCCACGTGGAGTCTCAGTTGCCAAAGTTCCAACTTCCAGTTGATCTGTTTCATTACGTGCAGAAATTCATTGTGTCACGATGTGGAGATTGTGGGAGGGAAAAGCAGTGGTAAATGCAAATGAAGTAGTAGATAAATTTCAGTCAAGTGAAAATAAAGTGAAGACAATAGTGTGAATAATTGTGCCCAGTTATGTTACGGTAAAAGCCTCGAAAAACAAAGTTATAACCGGAAATGTTTCTAAGTAAATTCAAGCGCATGTTTTGAACACATATAAATATGTGCTGACTAATAATTTTGGTAAGGGGTCGTGCAATGAACCTGATGATAAATTCTGGGTATACACATAAATAGAGTAAGAAATATTGTGACGAAAGGAATACCAAAAACGTCGATCAAGTGTGAAAACAAAAGGAAACGTTTCTCTAAACTCGATAATTTCACATGCGATTTAATTCGTCGAAAAATTTATAGATTCTATGGAAAAGGGAGAGTGCCCACCTTAGACGAATTGGTTGCATATTTGCAAGAAATTTGTGGTTTTCCTTATGGGTACTGCACTTTGCGCGGCCTTCTAAAGAAGCTGGGTTTCAAATACCGCACTTTGAATAAGTTAAGGGTTATTATGGAATCCAGTAGAATTTTAGCTTGGCGATATATATCGTCAAAACTAAGGAAGTTTTGCAGTAATGGACATAAGATAATTTATTTAGACGAAACCTCGTACGATACCCATGACGTATTGAGAAAAGTGGCAACCTTGCAGAAGGATCTGGGAGAAGGGAGGTCGGGGATTGTAAAACGATTATGAGGGTTCGTCAAAGGTAGCGGTCAACGTGCACACCAGTTAACTAAACAGACTTTAACGGAGGTTCCTTGCCATACACATTCGCTGTCCTTGTGCCACAGCACATTCCTTACAGGGACAATCTTTGCATTGCTATACTATAGTACTTTCACAGCTTACTGATATAAATTAATGTCAAATTGATATTCTGAAGCTATACTTTCGTTTGGTTCCTTCATAATAAAAGAATAACGCCTGTGCTGCCATCTACAGTTAGCATCTCCTGCAGCGCACCATTCGGACACAATAATAACTGTTAGGAAACAGATCCATGTACTCTCATTTTAATAGACAACCTAGCATACATACCAGAGCCATTCTTAGTTTATGTATTTATGTAAACAACGCGTGAAAGTGTATTATTCAATTGGTGACTGATTTATGGGAACAGTCGCGCTATTTTATTACTTTAATAATATTTGAATCACCTTGTAGAGAGTATGCCAAGGCGCTTCGATGTGTGTGTTCTGTCCGGCCGTTCTATCTCCGGCTCTGACAGTTCTCGAGAGGGGGAAGCGCGTTGTTGCCAGTTCTTTAGCGGGAATTTCAAGCAGAGGAACATTTGTATTTTAAATATTTCACGCATTTGCAGATCGTAACTTCGTAAATGTACGTGGACAACCTGTATATACATGATCCCAGAATAGTTGCATATGGAGGCAATATACCATTTACTGGAAAAGAAATAACAAAAGGCTACTTTGCACGAGTGGGAAATTCCTTTCTCATATAATATTGATATACATGTCGCCTTATAGCATTCTTTTGAAAAACATCAAGTGAAGCTTTGCGGCTGCCTCGTTACCTTTGCTTTCCCGGTGTACGCAGAACTGCAGACGGCGAACTTAAATCAGCTGGCACTTTTCTTTGGTCACATCCTTCGCACCTTCAAGGCGTCACAAACTCTGTCCAGCACCTTGGTAACAGGTAGTAGAGGTCCACCATCGTCCCGCTCCTTCTCGAAGTACTCACGTAGCCTGAATATAAATTCACGGCTTTGGCTCATAAAAGAGCCGATTTTTTTCTTGAATTCTGACGAACCAGTAGCCATATTACTATAATAGCGATAATAATGAGATTTACAGACGCTACAAATCGGAATTCACGCACACACACAACAATTAAACAAACCACCAGCGCGGGATCCAAAAGCAACTAAAAGCCACGTGGTCCACACAAAATTGCAGCGGCAACACGGTGCTGGATTTGCAAGCCACGCCTAGCAGCGACAACGCTGATTGGCGCTAGCAGACAATTTTAACTTCTTGACTACGACACTGGATGTACAGACTCCCAGTACCGCCAACAGAGGCAGTTGGTGTGCGTGAAAGGTGTGAACGAAATATTCGAATAGAGTGATGTTGTAAAGAATATCTTACATGATAATGAAATTACAAGTTAGATTTCAATATTTTGAAGCTAATATAGTCCTATACTCTCATTATAAAGATAATTCTGACGATATGTTTTCAATTACTCATTATTATATGTTGGTACTATTAACCTTCCCCTTCCACCTCCTGCAGCCAGTAAACGTCAGAGCCGGAGATAGAGCGGCCGGACTGTAGTTATGAGAACGTCTCTCCACATTAACTGCTCAGCATGATCATTGTTACAGAAGAAGTGATCTTCAGATTTTCTACTTGCGTAAGAAGGTTGTCGAAGGCAAAACTGTGTGCAACTTCTCACTCTTTGTATTCCAGGTCATGCGTGATGCATTGATAACAGCATATTGCATTATGCTTAACTTTTGTACAATCGTGATGGTTTGGTAATAAAATATGCTTAAATTTTGGACACTTGTGTATAAGCAACTAGCAGGTATCTTTAAACTTAGCTGAGGAGAACTAAATCCTTAATTCGTATTTCCAGAAAGCAGTGCTCGTTACGAGGGTAATAGTTGCAGCCAACTAAGAATTCTACAGCTCTGGGTTGCTTTTCCTCGCAATTAGCGCCAAGTTTGGCTTTATTGAAATAATAGTCGATCCTCTTCCCATTTTTTGTTACGCACTGGGAGCATCTGGTTCAGATTTCTACGAATACAGCAGTTGTGTAAAAGGCTTGGCCTTAGGCAATGCCTCGATGCATTTCCGTGCACACCCCTTTCATCTCGCTTTCTAAGCTCTGGCAACAATCATGCATCTATTTTATTTCTTACTCTGTATTAATGCTTGAATAAAACAAATGTAACATTCATAAGCAGTACAGAATGCTTATGAGTGATAATTATCATCTATTTATGAGTTTTATACATGCATTCCGCCATGATAGATAATTCAGAAACTGTCATTATACCTGTAAAGTAATAACTCTTCATAATTATTTAGAGGTTTCAGTTTATATAAGTCAAATTTGGTTTCTTATTAATTTGACACCTTCTGATTATGAATTTCTTCATAATCTAACTTTGTGGGTTCGTGAAATGAAAGGTCCAATTGCACCACTCAAAAATGTTCTTTATTTCCACCGACTTCCAGTTAAACACTTGCCAATTACACAGAATTACGTAATTCACACAATTAAGATTCACCAGTTCGTCCGTTACAATTCCACTTGCACTCGCGATTACGTAAACTCCTCCGACGCAGGTACGCAGTCCGTCCCCTCACTGGGCGCTCCTCACAGCTGTTCGCCAAACACTGATTGACTTCCAGCCCGACGTGTTGCTTATATAGGGTCAGCTTGCCAATCTAGAAGTTTCTGGTTTCAGTGAATCACCGCGAAAATTCCAGAGGACAGGTGAAGGGGAAAGAGGCGACCAGCGACAAGTGACTTTTCCCTAATCAACCTCTCAGTTAGTGACAGAGACTAATGGGAGGGTGTAGCTTGGCTGCCTCTGGCCCCTTCTCAGCTGTCGTTGGTTGTGCTTTCCGCTATTTGGGTGACACTGCTCCCTCCTCAAAGCTGGCTGCGGTACGCTGCGGCTAAGCGGTGGTTTCCGAAACGATTCTCCAGGGCCTCCCAGATGTCCTTGGGCGCCGCCGTTGTCTGCACCGCGTTTAGGACTTCCGTGGCCCGTCCCTGGAGGCTGGCTATTAACTGTGTGGCCTCCTCCTCCGGTGACCATCTTCTGTGCTTGGCCACTGTGTCGAACTGGCGGCGGAAGCCCTCAAAAGTTGACGCACCGTCATATTTCGGAGGTTTGACGCGCGCCGATGTTGTGTCGCGTCCCGGTGCGTCGGCCTTCAAATCCTTCAACCTCCTGCCGACGACGTCCTCCACCATGGCGTTCAGGGACTTGACGCTGCTGTCGGCCTTCCCTTCCAGGTCATTGAAGCGGTTCGCCAGGTCCTCGACGCGCTCGTCCACTTGGCCCATCCGCTTGCCCAGCTCCGTCACGTCATCCCTCACGCCGGCCAACTGTTCTTCAAATTTGGCGGCGAGAGCCTCGTTCGCCACCTTCATTTCCGTGGTCAGTTCGGTCATCTTTGCGGTCATTGTCTTGGCCATGTTGTTGTTTGCCGTTTCCGTCTTCGCTGTTAATTCGGCCTTCATTCCTTCCATCTTCTCGGTGATGTCGTTGGCCGTCTTCATTTGTTTCAGTTCTGCGGCCCGGTTGTTATTTGCCGCTTCTGTTTTTGCAGCGAGGTTTTCATTTGCCGTGTTCATTTCTGTCAGTTCCGCGGCCAGGCTATTATTTGCCGCTTTCATTTCCAAGGTCAATTCGGCCTTCATTTCCATCATCTTCTCCAAAATCTTTTCCAATGCCGCGTCCATGGTTGTAATGTTCGGTGATGTTGTCGTCCCGCTTCCAGACACCAGTGTGACTTTGTGGGTTCGTGAAATGAAAGGTCCAATTGCACCACTCAAAAATGTTCTTTATTTCCACGGACTTCCAGTTAAACACTTGCCAATTACACAGAATTACGTAATGCACACAATTACGATTCACCAGTTCGTCCATTACAATTCCACTTGCACTCGCGATTACGTAAACTCCTCCGACGCAGGTACGCAGTCCGTCCCCTCACTGGATGCTCCTCACAGCTGTTCGCCAAACACTGACTGACTTCCAGCCCGACGTGTTGCGTATATAGGGTCAGCTGGCTAATCAAGAAGTTTCTGGTTTCAGTGAATCACCGCGAAAATTCCAGAGGACAGGGGAATGGGAAAGAGGCGGCCAGCGACAAGTGACATTTCCCTAATCAACCCCTCAGTTAGTGACAGAGACTAATGGGAGGGTGTGGCTTGGCTGCCTCTGGCTCCTTCTCAGCTGCCGTTGGTTGTGCTTTCCGCTATTTGGATGAAAATAAAGAATATACGCATTTTACTTCTATAGATCTTTACAGCACAAAACTAAAATTTCTATAAATACATAAAGTCTTGTTATATTAAAATGGTTCTTCTTATGGACAGACCTACATATTGAATTACTCCGGAACGTAAATTAATCACTTGAGACATTTTTATTGTGCACTTCGCTAACGGAGAGAAGCTTCCAAATTATGTAAATTCTACTCTGTCGTAACAAACGCATATTTGTTACGACTTGGTGACTCAATAGTTAGCTACCGTCTCTTACTTTTTTAAGAATTTAAAGAGCTTTTAATTATAAAAATATCACTGACTTAAAATATTTACTTCCAAACATACTTAAACCTTCAAGGATTGTTATTGAAAAATATCTATTTGAAACAACAACATACTACGTATCATTAAATCTGCTGCAACTTAAAATCTTATTTTGCACCATGACACATAATTTCTGTTATATGTTTAATATTGTGTGTGAATTCATTTCTGGAGTTTTAAATTTATTTGACCAATTATAATATTTAAAAAACTATCTCAAATATATTTGGAGTTTTTCAAAGATACAAACCAAACTTTTCCAACATTCATGGAACTTTAGAACTTAAGACTAAATCCAGGACCACTACTTGAGTGTTCTTTCTCAAGGAGACTCATATGGAAGCCTCCAGCTGGAACATCTTCATTAGTGTCACCCAAATGTTTGTACTCATGTCCACCAGGAGGCGTCTTACGTCTTGCATAATGATGATGATGATAATTATGATATATAAGGACGCTTAACTACAACGGTCATCAGCACCCTTTAAAAAACTAGTCATGGCAAAAGCCAGATATAAAACGTTCTAAAAACTATACAAGTGTAACAAAACCTATTAAAAATACACGTACATAAAAAAAATCAATCGAAACCTACTAAAAATTTCCTTCACCTTTTTCACCTTTCCACCGACACAGGTCTCCACGCACGGCCTACACGTGGGTGGGCCTGTTGACCGTCTCCCACAACCACGAAGAGGAGCCCACACGAGGGAGACATTTGGCTCGGGACCCCGGGTGCGCCAAACCCGTACCTAACGAAGTAGGCCCCTGGGGGGTTACGACTTGCAGCTGTAGCTCTTCTGTGTCCAAGCTCACTCTTAGTCGGCCAAGTCAGAAACATAGCCGGGTCAATATTAGTGATGCTTACTAGTATGTGATTCAGAAATTCCACAAGCATATAATTATTAATAATCTTCCTGGTCTGATATTTGAGGATTCTCTTCACCCGTAACCAGAAGTATATTGAGACGAACTAACCATGGATTGTACCGGATATGTAAGCAACACATAGTCAAATCGTACACGGAGGAATTACTCAGGGTAGGATACCGGCTTGGCGAGAGGTTGCGATTTTCTAGCAGGTAACAAAAGAACTACAGAAACATTACAATCCACTTAATAAGAATATTTATAAACTAAATAATTACAGAAAATGCTACCCGTACCTTTCCCAGTCAGGGCATTCCACCCTGACAGGTCGGAGACCTCACACTTTACATTCAGTTATACCAGAGCTGGAGGAGTGGGAGGAGTAACGTCACACGCACCACTGAAGTCACATGAACTGTTATTTGAATCAATTAATACAGTCACTTTTGACATCTATCCCTTGTTTCCCCAAAGATCAATGATTATATTGATCTTGAAATAGTTTTAAATACATTTTTCAAAAAGACAATTTTTTCTTCTTCTTGTTTTTTACAAAGTTTGTTTTGTTCACAACACAGCATGTGCGAATTCATTTAAAATCTGTGTTGTCTCTGAAAGAATATGAAAAATCAGATCACCTTCTTGGATCTAAGATTAAAATATGAATTATTCCTTTTCATGTCCATTAGGTGGTTCATACAAATTTTTAAATTTAAAAATTCAACATAAATGAACTGGGGATTGTAGTAGATTTTAAAAACAGCAACAGTAATTGATCATAACGCTGGAGACCCCAGTGTAAAACGTTTAGTTTGAAAATTCAGCCACAAGTAAAAGTAAATAAATAAAAATAAAAAATCACTATCACATAAAAACCCCACTGAGTTAGACGCAACACGCAAGTTGTTTTTGTTCTTTGAAGCACTGCTCACAGTAGATGTCTTGAGAGAAGTAGACCACTGATCTTTTTGGTCTCCACAATTATTCTGCTGCAATCAGGGGAATCATTTCCCACACACGATTATAGCACGTAAGCTCGTGTCGGCCCTTACTCAGCTAACACTTTTTGTATGTATCCGCTGGAAAAACACCTCCCCCCGGCGATTGTGGGGGAATTACTCAGGGTAGGAAATACTGGCTTAGCGTGAGGTTCAGGTTGAAGCAGCCCCTGTCACCTAAGAACACTGACACTACATATAATCTGATAACAGAAAGACATTTACACAAACGAATAATTATAAATAAACGATCGATTTACAAATATAAGTAAATGACTATAACAGAACAGACATATGCCATAATGCTGGCATATATCCTGGAGACCCCCGCAGTGACAAGGCCAATCTACGAAGGTCAGCAAACTCCCTTTGTAACCACTGTAAACAAACAACCCTACTCTATCGTTTGTTTTGCCCTCAAGGAAAATTTAGCGCCTCGCAGTCGGAAACCTACCCATTGTCAAAATCCCATGCGTGCCTCTGACATCAGGCTGTAAGATTTCGAACGATCAGAGAACTCGTGTCTTAGAATAAATTTTTGCACACGGACCGTTAGAGAAAGCGTCTCTGATGCCAGGTCCGAAACTGGAAATTCTCAACATTGATATCAAGCGGGGGATGCTTAAAGCCAATAGAAAATTGATATTTTGTCACGTGATTCTGCAAACTCCAAGAAATATCTACGGTAGGGGTAATTCAAGGGGATGGCGGAGACTAGGTTTTGCTAGTAAGTACACTTCGGTCTTTAGTGCTGCGTAAGACGGATGGGCTTTGGGCGCCGCCTAGGAACTAAACTCCCGTGCTATGTACAGAGACACAGCGCAATGTTTAACAATCTCTCCAGTGAGAAATAGATCAACGAGTAGCGTATTGTGAGGACGATAAGTTTACCCAATCCGACTATGCAGTGCTACTGACTCCGTGCTTCGCATCACAATATAGACAGTGACGCTTGACTCAGCAACCATACCGACGACGACTTCACGGTGGTGAGCGTAGGAGCACAAGGACTACAATAAACTTCTATCAACCAGATCCGAGGTGTCATCATTAACCCACAACCTGTCAGGACGCACCTACTCCTGAAGTCCAGATGAGAGTCCTCATGCGGGAGCTACATGTCACCTCGAACTGATTACAATCTCCCTTGCCTTAACCTCCGCTCGCCACCGATCCTTAATTGTGAGGCGTCGAGAACAAGGGAGAGCTCGACATGGTCCACAACGGGCCGGACCGCCTCAGGGTTTTTATCAGGTTACAAAGGAACTGCAAAAAAGTACAATCCACCTAATAAGAATATTTACTAAACTAAATAATTACAGAAAATGGTCACGCGGACCCGTATCTTTCCCAGTCACGGCATTCCGCCCTGCCAGGTCGGAGACCTGCACACAAAGAGAATGAGATCCACACTTTACTTTTAGGTATACCAGAGCTGGAGGATTGGGGGGAGTGACGTCACACACACTACTGAAGTCACATTAATAGAGTCACTTGTAGCAATATTCAGTGAATTCTATTGAAAGCTTGCAGCAAATTTTAAATAATCAGACAAAGGTTCATCGTGACATGTGTAGAGTTCTCGTATTTTAACTCTTAGGGGAAAACAAATGAATATAGTGGAGCTCAAGCGTTCACTTTTTTTTAATTTTCTCTTTAAACGTACAGGTTGATACTAACGCTGACACTTCAGTAATGCAAGTTGCCTCTGAGATCGACTGGAATTTACAGCACGAAATAAAAGTGTAATATGGTTCACATATTAAGCAAGTAGAACAGGATAGTGTTCAGGCCCATGTAGTCCTTCCTTTGTTTCTAATATAAGAACATCCAGATTTTGGTGTCTCGTATTGCAGCTTTCCAGTCTGCTTATTAAATCTTTTCAGCTTTAACCCAGATATGCCTGACGTTTCAGGTATGGGACGGTACATAACTTCCTCTGCTGAAGCAATTGTTAACACTTCAGCTAGATGGCAGCTGTAGAAACAAGTTAAGAAAGGTTGTTTCAAGGTCTCCATTTTGTGTTGGTATGTGTGAGAGTCAACAAAGCAGCTGAAACTAAAGACAAACTCCGGAAATTTTGCATAGTTTTGCAATGTGTTACAAAAATAAGGTTTTACAGAATTGTTATTATATTATAGTATTATTGCGCTCAACTACGGCGGTCATCAGCGCCCTTTAAAAAACTAGTCATGTCAAAAGCCAGATATAAAACTTTCTAAAACCTATACAAGTGTAACAAAACCTATTAAAAATACACGTACATAAAAACATCAATCAAAACCTACTAAAAATTTCGTTCACTATATCCTAAACTCTAAACTAGACAATAATCTAAAATCCTTCTCCACGGGTCTCCACGCACGGCCTACACGTGGGTGGGCCTGTTGACCGTCTCCCTCAACCACGAAGAGGAGCCCACACGAGCGAGACTGTTGGCTCGGGACCTCGGGTGCGCCAAACCCGTACCTACCGAAGTAGGCCCCTGTTGTCCTTGAACGCTAGTAGGTGAGCAACCAATCGGAATCCTGTGGTGTTGTATTTCATTGCCGCTAATTGGTGTGTGAGGAGCGCAATCTAATCAATCTGTATGAATTACTCTTCGCGCTAAGACAAAAATTCAGATTTTGCCAAAACTGGTCCATGTGGAAGGTAGAGAGTAATATATCTAACATAACCATGAAAATCCCATATTTTTACCTCAAATAGTTCTTCTAATGCAAATAAATAAACCACTATTACCTGTATTATAACAATAAATCGTGACGTATGCGTTGTATGAATGTTATTGGTTGGCATGTATGAGTGTACGTATATTTGTAATTACTCAGAACTGAAACGTAAATGTTTGACATGATGTGATAAAAGAATTACTTTGAATAAGCCAATTCGAGTAAAAGGAAACAATAAATTTCCTGCTGCCCTGGCAGAACGTGTCTGGTCACATTATATCTTTGTTTATGAATGGTTCGTACTCTATTTACTCTAGAGAGTTCAAAGTGGTTGGTGTGTATGTATATACATATACTTTTAATTACTCAGAACTGAAATTTAAACAACTGACATGACGTGATAAAAGAATTACTGTGAATAAGTCAAGGTGTTAAATTCGAGAAAGAACAAACACTTCATTTCCTGCTAGTTTGTGGAATGCTGTATGTTTATGTTAATGTATGAATGTTAGATAAGAAGTATTTATTTACTCTGGACAGTTCAGATCAATATCAATCAGTTGTTCTTTACACAACAGCAGGGTATGAGTTAAGTGCAATGGCTTCTTGCACTGAATTTATTGGCGAGTCAAAAAGGCAGGTATTGCGAAGTCAGGCTCGAAGTATTATTTTTAAGGTGTACACGTTCTTCAAAAATGTTTCGGAAACATAAACTAAAAATGAGTTATTGCAACGAGTACTTCCGTTTAAAAGCATGGAAAAAGTGTATCAGATAGATTAACTTGCAATTGAAATGGGACACGAGGTATTACGCCTCCCAGCTTACCACTACCAATATAATACACCTGAGTTGTGGGCTCAAATAAAAAGGGGGATTGCAAACAGAAGTAATACTTTTAAACTTACGGACGTTAAACGACGTGTTCACGAAGAAATTGTCAAGGTAACACAACATTACTGGGAAAACTGCATGAGGCATGCTGAAAACCATCAAGAAGACGATTTTAAGAATGAAATATCACGTGACGAGATTTTGGAATCTGTAATCATAAATTTGCAAGACTCAGACAACGAAGACAGTGCCAATGACGAATTTTCTCTTAAAGGAAGTGACTTTGATAGTGATATGTTTGAGACACTGGCAGTTCCATTGGATTACAAAAACAAGTAATTCATAAACTATAATTACATTTATAACATTTTAAAATATACATAACTTGCGAAAATAAATTTTACAATTTTTTTGGCAGCTGCATCATTGTAAAAGTTTGCAAAATATAACTTGCTTACCCTTACCTCTACGCCAAGCAGACCTGTATGTTGTATGAGTGTGCGAGAGAGAGAGGGAAATATAAAAGGAGTGGGGTAACAAGCTGGCAACGCTGAGTGTGATACGGCATCTGATTATAAGTACTATAAGTAGTATTTAACTATTCCAATGGCAAATCATTACTTATAAATATTTGATGCAAATTGAAAGTTTATTTTTATGTATATGCATTTACTAAATAACAATGAATGGTATCCGTTGCAAAAAGGGTGAGACGTACTGGCATAAGACAAGTGAAAGCTGGTTTAAAAAGTATTTCATTTTGTATCATATATGATTATTCCTGCTTTGTTTTCCATATTGTTGTTCATATTGTCTGTATACTATAATAGCTGTCTATATTAACTTTTAAAGTACATATATATGCTATTAAACTTTATTCCTCTGGACATGTTCAATGTTCACAGCCTTTTCTGGCTACAAGTGAACCTACTGAACGCAAATCAATCTAATCTAATCTAATCTAGCTGGACGCCAGAACTCTTCCCATTTGAAACACACAATATATACTTAGTTCCAGAAAGAAATATTTTATATATCGCTATGACTAATGCTGAACGCCCTACCATATAATATGCTGACAATGGGTTCATGGTAAGTTTGGTGTCCCACATATGGGGCGTTAGGCACACATGGAAACTTTATGTCGTGGGCATAGCAAGGGAAAGGAACTTTGCTATTTGCAGAAGTAGGACATTCAATATTTAATATATTATAAATATGATAATTAACAATTAATATATAATTCAATATGTTAATATATATGAATTATATATAAACATTAGTTATATTTTTATTTCGGAGGTTAATTGTAGATGAAATGCTTGCCAATTTTGAGAAATAAGATGATCTGGATACATACAATGAAACTGACATCCTGATGCAACCTCCTGAAAATGCCTGTGGAGGTGTTACCGATGAAGTTTCTGGCGAAGAAGACAAAATGAATATCAACAATCTGCCCGGAAG
Source organism: Mantis religiosa (assembly GCA_030765055.1). Taxonomy (NCBI): domain Eukaryota; kingdom Metazoa; phylum Arthropoda; class Insecta; order Mantodea; family Mantidae; genus Mantis; species Mantis religiosa. The sequence continues at coordinate 196,787,523 of CM060952.1, read as the reverse complement.
TGTGCTTCAGACTGAGGCAAAAATACATTCGACTAGCCACTCTGGAGAAACTGAAGGAACTTCTGAGCCAAAATCCAAGAAAATGTAGCGGTAAACTGGACCATTTAGAGTTTAGTAGCAGAATTGCAACAGCAATACACTGCAAACATGGAGTTCCAAAACAAGCTGCTGGTAAACCTCCAAAGTATGAAAATGTGGACCACAGATATGATCGCACTGATCATTTTGCAGCACCACAGAAGAACGGAACACGTTGTTGACTGTGCCACATGAAGACAGCAATCATATGCAATAGATGTAAAGTGGGTCTGCGTGTGAAATGTTTTCTTGTATTCCACACTAAAGCATTATAGAATTATTGAAAATATTTTTAAAACTTTCTTTATTTTGTGTATAAAAATAACTCTAATTTGTGTTCAAGTTGATTTCTACAAACACTACTTCTATAACATTATTGACAGTATAATATATTACTTGTCCACTAAAATGTAACTCTTGATTCCAGTATACAGTACACAGCATCTTCCCTTGAAACATAGTCACTATTCATACCTGCCCCCTGTTCCTAACGTCCCACATATGGGACACTCGATTATTTATAGACAACTGAATGCTGGACAGTACAACCTTCAAAATAAGTAAAACTCACTTAAAACAATTGAAACAGTTGAAAGCTAAAAGCAGCAGAAAACTAAAACATTCCTTTTTCAGCTAATTTATCGATCGATCAGCGCATGCGCGCTGTACAGACCACATTGTTCATAGATATTATTTACATATGTGATACAATGAATAACAATAGAATGAGGAAAGCCCCGTTGGGTCCCCCATAAATAGGAACATTATTGTTTTAAGTATTACAGAAGAGCCTTTTAGAGTTGATCCAGTGGTAGGCAACTACTAATGCAGGTTGGAAAGCTGGATTTTCTGCCAAGAGAATAGTGAATGACTCCTCAGAAGTGTTTTAGTTCGCTGTAGAGCTCTTCTACTTATGAAGAAATTGACTGTTGGATGGTGCTGATTCCAGTTTCTCTATCTAGTTTACTATTTCTGACAAACCATGGTACATTTGTTGAGTTTCGTAATATTTTGTTTGAAATGTGTGGATACGTTTGATCTCGGAAGAAGTGGTCCCTCCCCAAACTGGGCAGGTATATAGTATGAGTGGTGTTAATAAAGTCTTGTAGAGTAATGCGCAGTTTTTTTTTTAATTTGAGTGAGGATCTTTTGTTGAGAAGAGGTTAGAGCTTAGTCAGTCGTCGATCTACGAGTACGCCGTGGTATTTAACTGTTTCAGTCTCAGTTTTCCAGGATATAAGTTTCACTGGGAGTGTTACTGGTGGATGATAGCCCGGTCTACATAGCTTAAAGGTCATTGCTTCACATTTTTCCTGGTTGAGTGAAATACGCCAGGTATCAAGTCCTGGTATAATTAAGTTTAAGGTCTCTTGAATTAGATTTCTGGTGGTGTGTATATTGCGATGTGTTACGAAGATTGCTGTATCATCCGCATACATAGCAATTTTAGCCGTAGGCGTTGCAAGAATATCAGAGATCAACAAGTTGAATAGAACTGGTCCCAGGATAGATCCTTGAGGAACGCCTGCTGTTATAGGTAAAACATTCTTGAAATAATTATACCCTAAGCACGGGAATATTTTTAAATAAATATTATAAATATACGAGAGGAGGCCAAAAGAAACCGGATTGTTGTCATAAAAACTTTATTGATGAATCTTTTTACAAAATTACTTCAGTCGCCTTCAAAATAATCTCCATTACATGCGATGCACTTGTCAAGTCCCTTTTCCCACTGTTGGAAGCATGTTTGGAACTCTTCAAGTTTTATATTCTCCAGTGCTCTTTGCGAAGCTGTTTTTACCGCCTCCATATCGTCATAACTCTTCCCTTTTAGCTTTCTCTTTTTCATTCGTGGAAATAGGAAAACGTCGCATGGGGCTAGGTCCGGCGAATACGGCGCGTGGGGAACGACAGACCACCTCTGAGATGCCAAATATCGGGTCACTCGTAAGGCCGTGTGTGCTGGAACGTTGTCGTGATGCAGAAACCAGTCACCTGATCGCCAAAGTTCCGGACGTTTCCTCCTCACATTCTCTCGCAGACACCTTAAAACATCCAAGTAAAAGTTTTGGTTAATAGTCTGACCAGGGGGTACGAATTTCCGATGCACAATCCCACGAACATAAAAAAGGCAAAGATCATGGTCTTCATATTTGACCTCAGTTGCCTTGCTTTTTGGACTGGGAGAGTTGGAAGTCCTCCACTGGCTTGACGCTTGCTTGGTTTCTGGGTCATACCCGTAATACGAACTCTCATCCCCTATAACGACTTTGTTCAAGAAGTTTGGATCACGTGCATTCTCTGTTTTCAATTCTTGACACACATTCATGAGGATGGTTTTGTGCTCCTGGGTGAGAAGGTACGGAAAAAATGTAGCAGCAACACGTCTCATTTGTAAATCCTCCCCCAAAATCCGCAGGCATGAGCCCAAACTGAGTCCTGTCGCTGCTGAAATTTGGTCGATCATTTGGCGACTAAACTCGTTGATCTTTTGGCGGACCTTTTAAATGTTCTCCTCATTTCGCGATGTTGAAGGGCGTCCAGAACGAGTTTGGTCTTCAAAACACGTCTCACTACGTTTAAAGCGCCCAAACCACCTGTGTCCTCCTGGAAAGCTTGCTGAAGCATTTGGTGTGTCTCCGTTGCAGTTTTTATTAATCAGGAAACAAAATTTCACACACACTCTTTGTTCTTTTAAAGTTGCCATAACGAATTCGCAGGGGTAACCCGCTAACAGTCAGAGAAACACAATACTACACCTGCACGTTAAACTCTACAATGACGCCGTCTGCACAGCTGTTTCCTGAAGGTGTCTATTAACACCATCTAGTGTGAGAACCCTGCACTACGTCTACAAGTGGCAGCGCCCTCGAAGTCCGGTTCCCCCTTGTATTTAAAATTTAATTTTTTTAATTCTTTGGAGTAAGATACATCCAAATAACATCTTGATTATGCTTGTCATTTTCGTACAAAGTCTCTATAAGGTTTTCCTAGCCTGCAAATGAAAACCTGTGCATACTTTAGAAGTAAATTAATGGAAGGACTTGCGACACACATTATTAATAAAACCATACTAGTTACCAACTTAATGGATCTCAAAGTCTTTAAAGTGTCTTCATATTCTGCAGGATGGCCTTTCTGATGCTTGTGTTCTTGAGCACTTGTTAAATAATTCTTGAAGTCTATTCCAACTTTAAGCACGTTTATGCTTTTATATTATAATTTACTCTTACCTTGCTCAGGCTTATTTGCAAGATTACTAATGTACAGCATGAGTTCCCTAATTTCAATTTATGTGGCAGATAAATGGGTAACTTTAACTCCTGTTTACTTTGCACGAAAGCTCACCGAACCTAGATATGCACATTACCACATCTCTGTATAAGCTTTAGCTCTGTGACGATATCCAGAATTATGAGCAATTTCTTAACAAGTACATTGGAGCGTATTCTGAAATGCTCTCAACAGCCTCTATTATGCGCTCCCAAAACCGCAAAGGTCTCTGACTACAGTGGCTTCCGTTTCCTCCTCCTCCTCCTCCTCCTCCTCCTCCTCCTCCTCCTCCTCCTCCTCCTCCTCCTCCTCCTCCTCCTCCTCCTCCTCCTCCTCCTCCTCCTCCTCCTCCTCCTCCTCCTCCTCCTCCTCCTCCTCCTCCTCCTCCTCCTCCTCCTCCTCCTCCTCCTCCTCCTCCTCCTCCTCCTCCTCCTCCTCCTCCTCCTCCTCCTCCTCCTCCTCCTCCTCTTCTTCTTCTTCTTCTTCTTCTTCTTTCTGTTCCTCCGAGTTCCTACCCCTGCTTCACTTACTACAAAATAACTATTTTCACCTGAGCAGCTGTCAGTGAAATTCGTGTTCTCCTAAACTGAAGTACCGTCTAAACTGTGAACATGATACCACTATACTGCATAAACGTATTTTTGTTCTAAATTAATAAAAAGGTTGCAAATAGTACTGTATCCAGCAGCATAAGCATTATTAGAATTTGTTTAAAAATGAATGATAATAGGAGTGTTATTACCAAAAAAACAATTGTTTCATTTATTTGTCCACGGATCTTCTGGTGGTTTTTTTTTTTTTCATTATTTTTCAGTATGAATGCAAGATGTTCTATTTTTTTTTTCTTTTTTTTTTTACCAACCCTGATATAATAAGTGTGGAATTATATATATATATATATATATATATATATATATATATATATATATATATATATATATATATATATATATATATATATATATATAGCTATACCTTTTATCGTTTGGTGTTTGTGCGGTGGCAGTGAGGGAAAACGACCTTTTACATGTTTTTCACGTTTCATAATTTAAGTTCACTAATGGCACATCGAGCCGCTTACTTCTTGTCATAGCTGAGGTCAAGCTCTGCGTATTTTTTTGTTTTTTTTATTTAATTTTTTATTAAAAAAACATCTTTTTTTGTATTTAAAGGAAAAGGGAAAATGAAAAAAGTCTATTTACGTACTAAGTGTGATTGGGAAGAAGAATGGGCTCTGATATTTTTTTTTTTTTTTTTTTTTTTTTTGTAAGTCTCATAAATTAAAGTCCAGGTGCTTATTCAGGAGATTCCATATGTTAGGGTATCGTCTCATCCTATATCTTTCCGCCTTTAGCCATGCTTTAAATTCTATTAAAGTCGGTTGCTCGAAATTCAGGCAGTAATGGTAGAAACCAAAAGTCAACCATATCTGTGGGTGCTCTGTTGCTCCCTTCTGGAAGTTCCAAGCTAACAAAACTGAAGTTACCGAATTTTCCGACGTTACCCCAATCATGTGTCCCGTCTGCTTCTTGGTCCATTTCCAAATGTCGCGTACCATTACGCAGCTGGTTATTCTATGAAGTTGCGTATCTACGTCTCCACAATGTTTACACCACGGCGCCGGCACTATATTGTGTTTATGTTTCTTAGCTTCCGTGGGAATGATTTCATTTACAAACTGATACAAGGTTACTTTCCAGTCCAATGGTACAAAACGATAGCCGAAGAGTTTCCATATATTTTTCCAGGGAGTATTTGGATATTTGCGAACAATCGCCGGTACTGCCAAGAAATCCTTTAATAACTCCTTATATATAATTTTGGATGTCAACGTATTTGTTTTCCTTGCAATTAAAGGCAAAACTCTCTCATAATCCCTTCGCACCTGTCGAAAGGCTGCAGGAGCTACCATATGTGCGCCGATCACTTGTTTGCTGAACTGTATATCCTGTTGGCTACTTTGGCCATTGATGGCTGTCAGGATAGAACGCAATAACAGGGCACGACACTTCACTTGCACATCCACTAAATTCCATCCGCCACTATTCATGTCCCTCCGCAACTGTGGTCGGGCAACTTTGTAGTACTGATTCTTCCAAATGTAATAGCCTATTGCCCGTTCTAACCGTTGTGAGAACTGATGGGGCATCGGAAGCACCTGTGCCACGTACCACAGCTTCGCAAGCACAAAGGTATTCACATGCCAACTTTTCTGCACAAAATTTAAATTCCTCGTCAACTGTGAGGTCAATTTATATATGCACTGGTTAACAATTCTTCTCCAGTTTATTGCGATCAGGTCCTCCAGGCGGGGTGTTAGCAACAGACCTAGGACCTTAATTTCGGATTGATGTGTAAACCGAGCGTCCTCCATTGTCCAGTTATTCAAGGCCAGGAGATGTGATTTACTGTAATTGATCAAAGCCCCTGATGCACTCTGATATTGTAGTAACGTTGGTTCAATTGCTGTGAGGTCACCAGCATCCGTGAGCACCAGTGTAATGTCATCCGCATACGCAAATACTCTCTCAAGATTCAAGAGATTTTTTCTCCTATAGAGTATGGAGACTATGCCTCTTATTAAGGGTTCTACACACATCGTATATAGGATCATCGACAGTGGACATCCCTGACGGATGGACTGTTCTATAAGCACTGGCTGCGTACAAAATCCATTTACTTGGATTCTGGAATATGCCGTTGCATAGAGCCGTTGTATGACATTCAAAAATGAGGGAGAGAATCCAAAGCGTCGTAGCACACCCCATAGATAACTGTGATGAATTCTGTCAAATGCTGTGGTAAAATCCAACGCCAAGATTGCTACCGGTTCATCAGGTGTGCGCTCACATTCAATAATGGTATCTCGCAACGTTCTTAGAATATGCGTAATCGTCCTATCTGGGATTCCACAGGTCTGTCCTTTCCCAATAATGTCAGGCAGGTATCTCTTCATCCTGTTGGCGATAATCTTGGTATATAATTTGTAATCTGAATTTAAAAGCGTGATTGGGCGATAATCGTTCACATCTAGTGCTGCCGCATGTTTGGCAATGAGCACAATGACGCCTTCATTAAATCCAGACATGATTTCCGAACCTCGCTGTAACTCCAACATTACACCAAGCAAAGTATCTTTTATTATACTCCAATTGTCACGGTAGAACTGATACCCAATACCGTCGGGTCCTGGTGCAGAAGTCATACTGGCCGACGCTAATGCCGTGCGCAATTCTTCTTCCCTTATGTCCTCAGTCAAGGCCACGTTCATCTCCGGCGTTACAAGTGGTTCAATTAGCGTATAGACATATTCCTGTGCTGCTCTGTTGACATCCACTGCAGAAAATCTGTGGGTAAATGTATCCTGAACCTCCGTTAAGATTTCTCGTGAGGTCGTCAGTAAGTTTCCTCCCGACGAACGTAACTTGGAAATATATTTTCGTGTCCCTGAGTGCTTTTCGGACGCTAAATGATACAGGGAAGTTCTCTCCTCGTCCTGCACCGAGCGGTCGCCCGCTCGGATCTGTGCTCCCCGGCAAAGTTCCTCATGTAAACAACAAAGCCTTTTTCGGACGGCAACAATATGTTGCGTCACGTTTCGGCCATCACACTGTTGCTGATACAAGTCATTTAGCAGGTCATAGTAATAATTCAACCGTTGACGTCGCACCTTTGCCCTCTCAATACCTTCACCTTTATAAAAATTACGGATGGCAGGTTTGAACGTATATAACCATTGTTTCAGCAAACTGGGAGTCCTGTTTTTAGCAGTACGCTGCCACCTCGTCCACAACAGTCGAAACTTTTCTCGGATTGACTCATCCTGGAGGAGCTCACTGTTTAGTTTCCAATAACTTCTGCCCATTGTCGGTGTCCGGGTGGTATGCACCAGCGTCATCATCAGCGAATGGTGGTCACTAAAAGGTGCAGGTCGCACTCTCACGCTGCGGATCTGCTGCTTCATGGTTGTGCTAACATAAATTCTGTCGATTCTGGAAGCCGCAATGTTTCGGTGAAAGGTATATTCAACATAAGTTTCATAGAGATATTCCCAGGCGTCCTGCAGCTCCAAGGATTTACAAATACGGTCTAACATAGGGGACGGTTGGTAATGTCCAGTTTGGTCTTTTGCACTAAGCACACAGTTAAAATCCCCTCCGAAAACCAATTTGTCGTACCGATGGCGCAAAAAGAAAGGCAACTCTTTGGCAAGAAAGTCTTCCCTTTCCTTCCGTCTGTTGGAACCTGAAGGTAAATATACGTTAACCAGTAAAAGATTATTTTCCGTTAATAAGGAAGTAATTCGACCACTCGCGTGTTTTTCCGTCAACTGCACCCCCAGAGACGAGCGATAAACTATGGCGGTGCCCCGTTGCTCCTCACCTACATTGGAAACAAAATTATACCTCGGGCCAAAAAAGTTTAAGTGGGGTTCATTGTTCTCTTGCAAAAACAAAAAATCAAGGTCGTGCTCAAATGTAAAATCCCGTACCAGCGCTTGTTTAGTTCTACTACGTAAACAATTTACATTCACCGTCGCAAATGTCCGAAGAATCACTACCATAAGGAGGAACACTGAAGGAAGCATTGTTTCACCACGTACTCAACCATCCACTCACTGTTCCACAGATGTATGAGTCTTTTTAGCCTTACGCTCTGTTGCAGTCTTTTTTCGTTTTTCCAATCGCGGGTCACGTCTACTCACTCCGCCACTACGTAACGTACCCCTGGACTCCAATCCACGTTCACACACTAAATCCTCAGAGTCCATTTCCTCTTCCGAAATCGTCGGAGACGGTGGTATGTCAGTTGTTCGTGAAGCAGGATCTATGGTTTGCAGTTGGACCTCCACAGTTTCTTCGTTCTCCAACTCGGGCACTGCACATTCCTCCCCTATCCCCTTGGTAATCAGAGGTGACTTCACACTGGTTGGAGAGACTAGAGTAGACACTGGCTCAGTGTGTTCCAAGGTTACAGCAGACACTTCCTGACTACACTTATCTTCTTCGGACTGTCTGAGGGGTGGAAAGTCTTTTGCCACAATTGTCTGTTCACCTTCCTCCTGCTCTGTGCTTTGGGTCGGTAATTGGCGGTCATTATTAATTGTCTGTTCCGCTGAGGTCAGCGGTATTCGTGGTGTTGGCAAATTCCCCGTTACCAGCTTGGCCCATGTAGTCGGCTCCGAAGCAGTAGTCGGTGTTCTAGGAACGAATCTGCGGGGACACTGATTACGTAAATGACCAGCGGCATGACAAATGGCACAAGTGATGGGTTGGTCAGGGTAACTCACTAATGCGGAGTAACCATCAATATTCAAAAACGAAGGAATATGCTTTTTTAGGATCATAGTAGCGGAACGAACGCCATTAGAAACCTTATAGCGAAATGTTTCATTCCAAACATCTTCCTTCACCTGTAACACAGCACCGTATGGCTCCAAAGCTCCCATCAACTTCCTATTGTCAAAATTCAAGGGTAAATTGTACGCTTTTACCAGCCGTCGTCCAAATCCAGCTACATCAATAATCACGCTTAGTGCGCTGCCCGTTTGACAGTACAAAACTAGCTTCCCCATTTGACTGTGTCAGTACTCTTGTGACGAGCTCTGGCGTTGTGCATTTAATAAAAATTTGTCTAGAAATTCCATTTACCTGCAAACCTGTGACGTCAGTTTCATCCAATTTTAGTGTGTCAAAAATCCACTCATGAATTTCATATGCAGTCGGTCGAATGATGTCACGTTCAACAAAGCTAACAACTAAAGTCGTTGGTCGGTTTTCCATAATTATTTCTGTCGTATGTAGTAGTAAATGTCAATATACAACGAGACAACTATTACTAGCAGTATTCGACGTACACAAACAATACGTATCACTATTCACTAGGCAACACGTATGCTGACGAAAACACGCTTAGCAGCACCCGTGTGTGACCTTCCCTCTCGCCAGGAAGCGAGCAACTGAAGGTGCTTCAAATCCCGGCTATGGCATTGAATTTTTCAGTCTAGTTCTACACTTTCACAGTGCGTCCTATACACGGCTAGTGTGAAACAACAATTAGTTTCCATTAATTGACCTAATAGTAGTTAACTATAAAGCCCGGGCCTTAAAGTACTTACAGCATAGTAAGTCGTCATTAAGGTAGTTGTCTCATGTGTTTATGAGAACTCCTAGTGGTTTACTATAAAGCCCGGGCCTTTAAGTACTTACAGCATAGTAAGTCGTCATTAAGGTAGTTGTCTCATGTGTTTATGAGAACTCCTAGTGGTTTACTATAAAGCCCGGGCCTTAAAGTACTTACAGCATAGTAAGTCGCCATTAAGGTAGTTGTCTCATGTGTTTATGAGAACTCCTAGTGGTTAACTATAAAGCCCGGGCCTTAAAGTACTTACAGCATAGTAAGTCGTCATTAAGGTAGTTGTCTCATATGTTTATGAGAACACCTAGTGGTTTACTATAAAGCCCGGGCCTTAAAGTACTTACAGCATAGTAAGTCGTCATTAAGGTAGTTGTCTCATGTGTTTATGAGAACTCCTAGTGGTTAACTATAAAGCCCGGGCCTTAAAGTACTTACAGCATAGTAAGTCGCCATTAAGATAGTTGTCTCATGTGTTTATGAGAACTCCTAGTAGTTAACTATAAAGCCCGGGCCTTAAAGTACTTACAGCATAGTAAGTCGTCATTAAGGTAGTTGTCTCATGTGTTTATGAGAACTCCTAGTGGTTTACTATAAAGCCCGGGCCTTTAAGTACTTACAGCATAGTAAGTCGTCATTAAGGTAGTTGTCTCATGTGTTTATGAGAACTCCTAGTGGTTAACTATAAAGCCCGGGCCTTAAAGTACTTACAGCATAGTAAGTCGCCATTAAGGTAGTTGTCTCATGTGTTTATGAGAACTCCTAGTGGTTAACTATAAAGCCCGGGCCTTAAAGTACTTACAGCATAATAAGTCGTCATTAAGGTAGTTGTCTCATATGTTTATGAGAACACCTAGTGGTTTACTATAAAGCCCGGGCCTTAAAGTACTTACAGCATAGTAAGTCGTCATTAAGGTAGTTGTCTCATGTGTTTATGAGAACTCCTAGTGGTTAACTATAAAGCCCGGGCCTTAAAGTACTTACAGCATAGTAAGTCGCCATTAAGATAGTTGTCTCATGTGTTTATGAGAACTCCTAGTGGTTTACTATAAAGCCCGGGCCTTAAAGTACTTACAGCATAGTAAGTCGCCATTAAGGTAGTTGTCTCATGTGTTTATGAGAACTCCTAGTGGTTTACTATAAAGCCCGGGCCTTAAAGTACTTACAGCATAGTAAGTCGTCATTAAGGTAGTTGTCTCATGTGTTTATGAGAACTCCTAGTGGTTAACTATAAAGCCCGGGCCTTAAAGTACTTACAGCATAGTAAGTCGCCATTAAGATAGTTGTCTCATGTGTTTATGAGAACTCCTAGTGGTTTACTATAAAGCCCGGGCCTTAAAGTACTTACAGCATAGTAAGTCGCCATTAAGATAGTTGTCTCATGTGTTTATGAGAACTCCTAGTGGTTAACTATAAAGCCCGGGCCTTAAAGTACTTACAGCATAGTAAGTCGTCATTAAGGTAGTTGTCTCACATGTTTATGAGAACTCCTAGTGGTTAACTATAAAGCCCGGGCCTTAAAGTACTTACAGCATAGTAAGTCGCCATTAAGGTAGTTGTCTCATGTGCTTATGAAAACTCCTAAGTGGTTTACCGGGAAAAACGAGAGTCAGTTGGAGAATTTAATGTCATATTGAACACGTTGGCCATAGTAGCTCAATGGTTTAGAGCGGCTGGGCGGAGACCAGAAAATCCGTGGTTCAAATCCCCGCTATGTCATTGAATTTTTCAGTCGGGCTATACTCTTTCTTATATAATATTATATCAGCCGCGTTTGATATTGTTAAGATGTGTAAAGTAACCTCAGACAAAGTTTTGGTCAACTGGTGGACAAGCCTTTGAACTAGTTGCTGTAAATTTGAGAGTTAAGTTTAGAGTTTATATTTGATGTTGATTGTTTATCTACGGCAGTTCTGAAGGTAAATTGCAAACATTGAAGAATGTTACATGAAGCCGTTTCACTAAATGCTCAGATCTGTAACTCAAGCGTTCCAGATAAAACTTGTTGGCGTGAGGAAGTACCTGAGTTTGGTATAACATTCTTCTTTTTCTTCACTTCATGGCATAGGCAATCAAGTGCCTGTTCCTCCTTCGAAGTTCTCCAGCTATCGTTTCCTGGGATTGCCCGCCGATCTCCTACCTTTAGGATGATACTGTAATATTTGTTTTGTAAGTCTTATCTGGCATACTTTCAACATGTTACTTCCATTTTTGTTTGAGATCTTTTAACCTATCATTCATACTAAAAATTTCTATCTCTTCTCTTATATTTTCATTTCTTATTAAGTCCCTCTTCGTGCATCCTTTCACACTTCTCAAGAATTTCATTTCTGAAGCCTGTATTTTACTCTGTTGCTTTTTAGTTAACGTCACAAGTCTCACTTCCATATGTCAGTATAGATACAGCCATAACTTAGTAGAACTTTAATTTTGTTTCTTTGCGTATTTTGTTTCTAAATGTTCTATTTATTGTTCCACACACTCTTTGAAATTTGCATATTTTATTGTAGACGTCATATTCCTTGTCATATCTAACCGCAGTTCCCAAGTAGTTAAAATGGCTTACCTGTTCAACGCAACGATTATTTATAACTATTTTTGTTCTAATTGGCTCCTTCCCAATGAATGCCATTACCTTTGATTTTATAAAAGAAATTTTCATGTTATATTGCTTACAAAGTTCACTAAGTTTAAAAATAGATTTTTGCAGGGCAGACTCGCTATTTTGTATAGTAGCTAAGTCGTCAGCAAACAATAAAATATTTAAAAAGTTTTTATTTTTAAATTTTAAAACCTACATTCACTAGCTGCTTCCATTTGCACACTAGGTCGTCACTATAAATACTAAAAAGTGAAGTTGATAAAGTACACCCTTGTCTGACACCCTGATTAGTAAGCATTTTTTAGAAATTTTACCATTGTTCCTTACATTTATTTTTGTTTGGAACTAGAAGCATTGTATCATTTTTACTAATTGTTGTGGGTATCCCCGTTCTTCCAGTATTTGCTACATTTTGCATCGGTTTACCCTATCGAAGGCTTTTACAAAGTCAACAAATGCCATATGCGTTTCGGTGTTAAACTCCCTATGTTCTTCAATTAGTTGTTTAATAATAAATTTGTTATCTACACAGGATCTGCCTCTTCTAAGTCCACTTTGTTCTTCCGAGAGAAGACATTCAGCTATATTCTGCAACCTTTTGTTTATTATTTTAGCAAATAGTTGAAAGTCCGTATCCAGTAAACATATTCCTCTGTAATTGCTACAGTCATTTCGTTTCTCTCTCTTAAAGATAGAGATAGTTTGGGCTATAAGCCTATCTTCTGGGATACATTGCTTCTTCCATTGGTATATCAACGTTTAATATAAGATAACTGTGAACAAATAACTTAAATTTGTTTCATGTATATGTGAAAATTTCTTATGATAATCCGCCAGGGAGTAGTTTAGAAACTTCGATATATATTTAGTTAGTGCAAGGATTTTTAGAGCTTCTTGAATTAGAATGGATTTCTGTAGGATAGAAACCATTCCTTAGCCAAACCAGAACTTTAGAGACTTTTAACAGTTATTACTTAAGATTATTTACATCTGATCTCTGCAGTTGCTAGGTACTGACTTCGGTGATTCAAGATCTCAACCTCGAGTTACCGAAATGCGCCCCGGGGTGGATGTGCATGCATGTGCCACGCCCTTAAACGGAAAGGCGCGGCACTGATCTCTCCCATCAACCTCCTGGGTTTCTGCTAACCTGCAATACACAACAGTTACTGCTTCCAACATTAAATTTGCTTACCTGGTTAAGTGTCGCCTCATTCCTGCATTTTTTAACGCTTCGATTGTACAGTTAATGCAATGAGTTAATGAACTGCAAGTGGTACACTTGTCATCAATTATTTTCATCATTCTTTTCATCAAAGCATTTCTATAAACTCTATCTGATCCTCCTACATATAAACTTAGACATATCTGTTCAACGTTTGAATTATCTTTCTTTTCCTTTCACTTTTGGTCATTAAATTCAGCAACTATTACAATAAGTAAATTTGTTCGCTTTTAAAATATCTCAGGGGATCTATTCGATTCCTTAGATGGAAAATTGTTTCCGCGACATACAAGGGCTGTTCAATAAAGATTGATCACATTTTTTTAACAGCGTACCTTTACTCATCATCATTATTTTGATTGTACTTATCTAAATAGTCTCCCCTACATGCGATGCACGTGTCCCAGCGTTTCTGCCAGTCTTCAAAGACATACTGGAAACCATTTTTGACAGATCCTTCAAAATCGCCTCCGCAGCCTTCACCACTACTGATGCTGGATAATGCCTCCCACGAAGGCTTTTATTAAGCTAGGAAACAGAAAAAAGTAACATAGGAATAAATCCGGACTATAGGGAGTGTGAAGAATGCACTTCACGTTGGTTTTTGCAAGATACTCAGCAACAACTTTGGCAATATGCGGCCACCAATTATCGTGGTGCATCATCCATCCTGCTTCAGGTAAATGTGGTCTTTTGCGCCTGATATGGACTTGCATTGTTTCAGGACATCCCTGTAATATTGTCTAGTTACTGATGTGTGTGCAGGTACAACATGCTGATAAATCATTCAATGAATATCAAAGCATGAGATGTTCATTACTTTCCCAGCAGAAGCAAACACTTTTGTTTCTTGGGGGTTGGTGATGAAGGAGAATTCCACATTGAGGTTTGCTGTTTGCTCTCAGGATTAAAATGATGTAGCCAAGTTCCATTAGCCGTGATTACGTTTGTAAGAAACTCCGGATCTTCCTCTAACATCAACTTTAACTGTATGTTACCTCCATTGCAGCGGTAGGCGATACTGAACATATCTGAACTTGCCTGGTTCTCACAGGCGGGAACTAGGAGTACCAACAATGAAACTATTACGGCGTGTTTGTTTCACATTAAGCTAACAGAATATAATAGTATTGAAAAATTATGAACGTATAAAAATTATGATCATTCTTTATTCAACAGCACTCCTATGTGATCGAGCTATGTGCTGTTGAAGTTATCCAATGCTCAGGACCATATCGTAGGGTATGCGTGGGTGTGCAATCAAAGTAAGATGACTCCAAAATCTGAGTATGAAACGTTTTGAGAAACTGTATTCATTTTTAACTGAGAAATTGCTGACAAATGCAAACGAATATATAAATATCCGGAGTTAATGTATATACACTGAAAGGAAAGGAAGCATATAAGCCCAACGCCCATATATTTGTGTGTGAGAAAAAAGTAACATATCCAAAGTTCGATTAAATATCAAATTGCTATTAAAACCCGTATCCTTCAAAAGTGGAAACACAATTCTTGAGAGGGGACAGAAGATCTGTTTTAGTCATTTTCATGAAAAAAAATTGAATTTTGTTGTTGCAAAATATGCACCAAAATTTAAAGTACTTGTTCACAAAGTTTCATGCCCGTAGGGCAAACGCAGCACCTGTTTTGGATGCCATTTTTAAAACTCAATGATGATTTAATGCCTCTCCATGCTTTAAATGGCACGACCAGATGTTTGAATGCAGAGTACTTACAAACGGCTTGATTTTAGAATACGCGTTAAAATAGCATTAAGTCACCATAGCTTATTTTAATAAGCTTTCATTCGAATCCCCTAGATGGCAGTGATTTTTCATGATGTTTTTAGTCGTTTTCTTGATCTACTTCCTGTGTAATGGAGCGAAATGTTTGTGTTTTATTTTGTTGCTCCAGTGTTTTAGACGTGATACCTGGATTTTAAAGTTATTATTCTTATGTTTTCTCCTCTTTGTATTATATTTATTATACTGAAGTGTTCGTTTGTGCCTAAATTTACACCGTAAGTTGTGATACAAGTTTATTTCAGTAAACCTACCTAGAACAATTATGTATTGCGAAATTAAAGAGGTTAAATATCTATATTCATTTATATGGCACTGTATTATTTTACTGTTTCTGGATGCCAAAGATAAAGGGTACTACAGCCACTTTGTGTAAGTTAATGAATAAGAGCAAAAGGGGAAAGACGGATCCTTCAGTTGAAGTAAATCAGGAAGTGTAACTTAGTCTGTGGCACTGTAAAAGCAAAACATAAACCTTTCTAAATTTAAGGTGCAATGCAGTATCTATGCACCAGAGGAGGACCTAGGTGAGAGAAAATATATTATTTTAGATTTTGGACAGTTGAAGGAACTGATAAAATATTTAGCATTGTTTTCACAAACTCTGAACCTGGAGATGCTTTAGACCTCTGGTTTTGCTTCTCAATTAAAAGTAGAATGTGAAAATAGACTACTATTTCAGAAATAAGATCTAAATCCTAACGTTCAAGAGGAAAAGGTGTAAGTTACACTGCTGAAACTTTCTAATATAAAGAAATTATATATTTCTTATGTAAACTGCATGCAAAACTTTGATGCCATTTTTCTCTAAGTCAGTTTTTGTTATTTTTCCATATTCAGAATCTATCTTCTCCCACAATATTACACAATATACTTCAGAAGCTGTGCAAGAAACTGATATATGGGAATTTTGAGATTGGTCATAGTTTAATTTTTAAAAATAATTACTATGACCAAGCACTGGTTCTTGGAGTTTTCTTCACCCTGGCACATAAAATAATTTTTTTAAAAATAACTATGTAGAATTTCAGAAATTCGATCCTCTAATTTGTTATCAAGTGATTAAGAAATTTAATCGTATCAAAATTAGGTTTATTGTGTAATATCTGTCAAAGAAGATAGATTTTGATTTTAGGTAATAAAATTGCATAAATCAATTTATATACCAAGAATGCAGTTATATATTGCAATGAAAACTGGTACACACACTTCTTGAGTTACTACATAATATCTGTACGAAAAAATTTACGCTTTAGCTTTAGTAGTTTAGCAAATGACTTTTAGCACTTCAGGCACCCCTAGTAATAGAAAAGTGCCTGTAATTTAGATTTCTACAAATATTGCAGTAACCATCCATTGAATATCCTACAAAGGCTATAAAACATATTTACTCTTTAAGCTGATCATGTAGTGGTATATATCTTAGCCATGCAAAGAGAATCAATGTCATACAAGTATATGGAAATATGCAACAAATGGTTCTTTTTTCTGAGCTAGCATGAAGTAGATTGGAGATTAATCTTTGTAATGAACAGTTTCCTAAGGGGGTTATCGAAGGCAGAACTAGAACATCCTCCGTTGTTTGAAAGACTTATCATTCCATAACATAACTATATGGAAATCTTGGTTCATTAACATATTTCTGAAGAAAGCACTGCAGTAAAGTTTGATCACCTTCTGCTTAATTGTTGGTCTCAAGAGATTTTTTAAGAATGTAATTGTTGTCACGAAGATTCCCAGATATTAACGTCTATTATGCATGACATAAGCAATTACTACGTCTCTTGTGGATGGAGAGTTAGAGACACTGTCAAAAACCTTACCTACCGACGTCACTGTTCTTTAACTTTTGACTCCCGAAGGGATATGCAGATTCTCCGGAAAGATGTTTTTCACAGCCCTGAATGCGCGACGGTAAACATACTGTAATGAGGCAACCCAGCCCTAAGATTACGTAAAACCTTCGTAGTTGGTATTACCAGCAAGAGGCACATACTATCAGCAAGTTCACTGTACTTAATGTTAATCAGTTTTCCATTACAGAGCATTTCAGAAATTGAGAGATTAAGAATCTCGCTATCCATGTGATCCTTATTAATCACATGCACACAATCCTTAATTTATTAAAGTTCCTATAATGCATTTTATACGAGGGTAGGTCAAAAAGTAATGCCACCTATTTTTTCGCTTAAATAAATCAGTTATGGGAAAACTTTGAAAATTTGGCGCAATTCCTCAAACCTTCTTCTACAATCCCCTGCAGTAGTAACTTCCTAAGTCAACAGGTGGCAGCACTGTATTCTCTTGCAAAATGGCTGACATCGACATTCGTATTAGACAGCCTTCTTTGATTCAATTTTTGTCTGCGGAAGGTGAAATGCCAATTTGAATTCACGAAAGGCTAAAAAATTTGTATGGTGATGCAACGCCGGATGTCAGCACTGTTAGACGATGGGTTCGTCGCTGTAACGAAGCTGAAGGGCAAACACCATTGGCAGATGAAAAGCGAAGCGGCAGGCCGGTGACCGCAGTGACTCCATGCAACATTCAGCGAGTCGATGACAGCATTCGTGATGATCGCCGGGTAACAAGGGAATTGTGTCGCATTACCTCCCTCAGTAAAGGCAGTGTGATGACGATTATCCCACAACTCGGTTACACAAAAGTTTGTTCATTCTGGGTACCAAGCCGCCCAAAACAATGAAGAAAGGAAAACAATAGCCTCCGAACACTTGTAGTGCTTCAATTTGGCGGGAGATAAGTTTATGGAAAAAGTTGTTACTGGACACGAAACGTGGGTTCAGGTTTTTGAACCTGAATCAAAGAGGCAGTCAATAGAATGGCAGCACACGTCACCGAAGGAAAAAAAAAATTCAAAACTCAGCGGTCGGCAGGGAAAGTTATGGAGACAGTGTTCTGGGATGCAGATGATGTGCTTATGATTGATTTTTTGAAGCAGGGATGCACAATAAACTCTGTTTAATTCGTCAGAACTCTCAAAAAGCTGAACGCACGTTTTTGCCGAGTTCGCCCAACAAAATCTATGGCGGATGTTCTTCTTTTGCATGACAATGCAAGACCACACACCAGCCGTTACACCACTCCATAAATTGAAAAATTGGGATGTCAAGTCTTACCTCACCCCCCATACAGCCCTTGCATTGCACCATCAGACTTTCATCTGTTCGGGCCACTAAAGGAAGCTCATCGTGGGATTCATTTTGAAGATGAGGAGGCTGTGAAAACGTCCGTGCGTCAATGGCTTTGGAAGCAAGACCGTGTGTTTTACCACGCTGGAATATATGCCCTAGTTAAAAGATGGACCAAAACTGCCGAAAAGGACGGAGATTATATTCAATAGTGACAAATTAATCGTCAATGTTGTAGTTTTCAAGCTAAGAAAATTGGATTCAATATTCTTGGCAATTAAATTATTAAATAATTAGTAATCCCTCCTTCTCAAAATATGATATACATAAAAGTTCAAACTGTGGAATTATGGAGCATGTGGAACTATTACCTACTTTTGATACGCTTGTCAGGTTTTCACTGTGTATAAGCTTGAGGGTGTCTCCCAGGGCAGATCCTCAAGGAGGTAAGACTAAGGCCCCCGCCCTATGACGACCAGGGAGTCACCAAGCTGTCTCAAAAGGGTGCGCTGCTCTTCCGTGGTGCTTTCCATAAGGCAAGGTCTAGAGACTAACAAGCCCCCCTTTGGTCCGTAAACACAAGACGGGATGGAAGTGAATACGCCACTTTCGCGCGCCAACCCCAAAGGGGAAGGCTATATTTAATGTGAACAAGTCTTGCGAAAGTTCTCCAATCCAGGATATAGGGCAACTGTAGACTTTTCAAAATCCCAGCAATTGACTCTGTAACCTTTTGGTGTACTTAGGGTACACACAGTGTCACGAATTTGCAGTGAAGCAGATTTATCCTTAGAAAAAGGGAGCGTGCCTGTATTTCAATCTCCGGGAAAGATCCATGAAATGTAGTCGGAAAGCTTGCTGTTCCACTGCTGTGACGTGTGTGAAGATAATATTTTATTGTTTTAGGAATATTTACTCTATTCCTTAATTATGGAAAGAATATGCAAAACCTCTGTTGGCGTAAAACTGCTCTTATGTAGCTAAACTCTGCGGTACATAAGCTTGTCAACAGTGCTCCGCTTAGGCATTGACCAGCGTTCAAATGCCCTTAACTTTAGCGAGCGGTATAGTTCACGTATTTATGACAGAAGAGGTTATGCAGCAGAACTGTATTTAAACTATTCTGAATGATGATGATGATGATGCTAATGATGATGATGATATATAAGGGCGCCCAACTACGGCGGTCATCAGCGCCCTTTAAAAACTAGTCATGGCAAAAGCCAGATATAAAACTTTCTAAAAACTATACAAGTGTAACAAAACCTATTAAAAATACACGTACATAAACAACATCAGTGAAAACCTACTAAATATTTCGTTCACTAAATCCTAAACTATAAACTAGACAAGAATCTAAAAACCTTCTCCACGGGTCTCCACGCACGGCCTACACGTGGGTGGGCCTGTTGACCGTCTCCCTCAAACACGAAGAGGAGCCCACACGAGGGAGACTGTTGGCTCGGGACCCAGGGTGCGCCAAACCCGTACCTACCGAAGTAGGCCCCTGGGAAACTATTCTGAAGGCGTATATAAAAGTTCTATATTTCTTATATTGTACGAGGCTGTTCAATAAACAATAATCATAATTATTTATAGACATACTTTCGCACTAAAGTTCAATCGAATTATATTCTGTTAGCTTAATATGAAACAAACACGCAGTAGTAGTTTCATTGTTGGTACTCCTGGTTCCCGCCTGTGAGAACCAGGCAAGTTGAGACATGTTTAGTATCGCCTACAGCTGCAATGGAGATAACATACAGTTAAAGTTGATGTTAGAGGAAGATCCGGAGTTTATTTCCAACGTAATCACTGCTGATGAAACTTGGCTACATCACTTTGATCCTGAGAGCAAGCAGCAAAGCTCAGTGTGGAAATCTCCTTCCCCACCAACCCCCAAAAATGCAAAAGTGGTTGCTTCTTCTGGGAAGGTTATGGTCATCTCATTGTTTAATATTCATGGAATGGTTTATGAGCATGTTGTACCTGCACACACATGAGTAACTGGACAATACTACTGGGATGTCCTGAAACATTGCAGGTCCATATCAGGCGCAAAAACCACATTTCGGTGAAGCAGGCTGGATGCTGCACCACGATAATGCGCGGGCGCAAATTGCCAATGTTGTTGCGTGAAGTGCATCCCTCACCCTCCCTATAGTCCGGATTTCGTCCCATGTGACCTTTTCCTATTCCCTAACTTGAAAAAACGCCTTCGTGGGAGGCATTATCCATCATAAGATGCAGTGGTGAAGGCTGCGGAGGCGATTTTGAAGGATCACTCAAAAATGGTTTCCAGCATGTCTATGAAGACTGGCAGAAACGCTAGGAAAGGTACATCGCATTCAGGGGAGACTATTTTGAGAATAACAATCAAAATTATGAGGATGAGTAAAGGTACGTTGTCAGAAAATTTGTGATCATTCTCTACTTAACAGTTCTCGTATTTTAAAGTCCAGCACCATTATTAAGGCACATATAGTTGCAAAATATAGTTTAATCATTTTATAAATAAGAAAACAGCTTCTTTCCTACAGAAGAACACTGCAGAAAAGCTTTCTCACTATCATCAGTTAATGGTAGGAGAAATACAATGAAACAAAATTAAAACCATAAGTGTATTCCTTCATTAATTTACTTAGATTTAATTTTTTCGTCCTCTTTTGGCCGAAAAGTCCCTTTGAATCAAGAATTATGTCCAATTTATTCTGCTATGTTTAGATAATGACAAATTTTGTCTAACAGGGCAAATGCAACTAAGAAATTAATGCGTGAGGCAAAACATGTGGTAAACGGGGATTAGGTGTAACTCAGAGTAGCGTCTCTAAGTGGATTTAGGGATAAAACGTTTTGCACTGTTATATAAGCGAGCTCTAGCTGTCCCTCCTCCTAGACAAACTGCACTGTGACTGCATACACATTAAGCCTGATTTATTCCGTTCCTGTTTATTACTGTTAACAGTTTTCTATGTAAGCGTAGACGCCATTCTACTTCCTAGGTATTTGAATATCAGGAAAAAGCCCGAAGTATTTTAGAAATAGACATCATATAATTCTGTTGCCCGATTTAATTTAGGCAAATGCAATTTTAGGCACTTGTTTCTAATATGCGACGCGGCAGTCTTTTCTAATTCCTTCATACTTCTTGATCTTTGTATATACAACCATGAGTTTAGTATAATTTCTTCACTCTTTAGTGCAATTTCATGTTGGAGGGCATTCTTTTAACTTTATTAATTTTTTTTATTTACTTACTGCGTAATGCAGCCATATTTAAAAATTGAGGGCAGTCAAACTATGCTTATTTTTCCACTGAACTCAATGCTACCAACAGTCTTACTTGTCCCGAAATTACACTATTTAGCAAACTAACACAATGGTTTTTGTTTGTTTGTTTGACAACATACCTTTACTCATCCTCATAATTTTGATGGTCCTTCTCAAAATAGTCTCCCTTGAATACGATGCACTTGTCCCAGCGTTTCTGCCAGTCTTCAAAAACATGCTGCAAACCAATTTTGTGAGATCCTTCAAAATCGACTCCGCAGCCTTCACCACTGCTACTGATGATGGATAATACCTCCGACGAAGGCATTTTGTTAAAGTTAAGGAATAGAAAAACGTCATATGGTGCTAAATGCGGACTACAGGGAGAGTGAGAGATGCACTTCACGTTGATTTTTGAAAGATATTCAGCAACATCTTTGGCAATAAGCGGCCGCGCATTATCGTCGTGCAGCATCCAGCCAGCTTCACGGAAATGTTCTTTTTTGCGCCTGATATGGACTTACGATGTTTTCAGGATAGCCCTGTAGTATTGTCGAGTTACTGATGTGTGTGCAGCTACAACATGCTGATAAACCATTCCATGAATATCAGAGAATAAGAGGACCATAACTTTCCCAGCAGAAGCAACCACATTTGCTTTTTAGGGGGGTTGTTGATGAAGGAGATTTCCACACTGAGCTTTGCTGTTTGCTCTCAGGATCAAAATGATGTAGCCAAGTTTCATCAGCAGTGATTACGTTTGAAAGAAACTCCGGATCTTCCTCTAACATCAACTTTAACTGCATGCAGAACTGCAGGTGAATTTCCTTTTGTTAGGGAATCAACAGTCTTAGAATCCATCGCGCACGAACACGTCTCATGTGTAATGTTTCTGTCACCAACGTGTAAATGGCACCCAATGAAATGTTCAGTATTTCAGAAAGTGATCTTAGGGTAATGCGTCGATCCTCTCTCATAATGGCAGCAGCAGTGTTGATGTTTTCTTCCGTAAGAGCAGTAACTGGAGCACTGGTTTCACCTTCCTTTGAAATTGATTGTCTTCCCTCTTTAAACATTTTAAAACACCTTCGAGCTGTGCTGTAGGTAAGAACAGACTCTCCATAAGCCTCCTGTAACGTTGTATATGCCTCAACTGAAGATTTGTTGAGACGAAGGCAGAATTTCAAAGCCGCATATTGTTCCTCGCGTGTTACCTCCATTGCAGCGGTAGGCGATACTTAACATATCTGAACTTGCCGGTTCTCACAGGCGGGAACCAGGTGTACCATTAATGAAACTACTACGGCGTGTTTGTTTCACTTTGAGCTATCAGAATATAATAAGGTTGAATTTTAGTGCGAAAAATCATGACCGTAAAAACTTATGATCATTGTGTACTGAACTGCCCTCGTACTAGAGAAGTATCAGTAAAACTGAATATAGCAACAGTACTTTCATTCTATCACCCCATTTCTGTAAATGAAGTAATCTAGCACCATTGCAAATATACACACCTGTAACATATTCGTAGGAAATTATATTCCATCTTTGGCATCACATCAATATATTGCAACGCTTAAAACTTGAAACCCATTTTACAGAGAAAATAAACATAAAAGCCGTTCATGTACCGCGGCGGTATTTCATTTCCTGTGGTGCGATTGGGCCCCTGTTCTTCATCGCTCCATGTATTTGCACGTAGCAGTTCCCTAAATAAACTAACATGTTTGTAACTCGTGTAGGAGCAACTTACACTTTTAATCTCCGTAATTCACCTGTAATAATATGTCAAATGTCAGTAGCAAGAACTTAAGCATATTGTCACCCGAATGTCGGAACTCCCGATAGAACCGGCCGGCACTAGGGCCAGACGGGAAGCATTTAGACCGCTCCCACCCATTTGTCTCGTGTCAGTAACTGAAGGGATGATTAGGAGAGCGGCACGAGCCCTGTACCGTCTCTTTCCCCTCCCACCAGACGTCTGGAAACCTCGGGATAAATGTGCGCGCCGCGAACCTTCCAGAAACGGCGATCTTCCCTATATAAGGCCTGCAGTTGGCGAGTCAGTTCAAAAACCTCGGAGTTGACACGTCACCCTCCGCAGCATGAAGAGGAGGAAGAAATACCAGGCAGTGAAACCACCTTCACCTTCACCGCAATTCTCGCTAGCAAGCTCTCGGGCGCTGACTCCCGCCTCGCTACCGGTATCGGCAAACGAGAGGGAGTCTCCCGTGGAGCCGCCGGGGATTTGGGCAGCTCGGCCCGCTTACCACACTACGCCGGACGCTCGCCAAGTGCGCAGATAACCACCGAGGTAAGCAGCACCTGAACGGCAGTTCACAGATAATTCATCTGCAGAAGTACAACCACCGCAGCCACCAAACACGACTGATCAGCGACTTTCCTACGCTGCTGCAGCACTACAGACATCAACAAGATCTCTGCACTCCTCGCCAGCGCCAGCCATTTCTCCAGGAGCCTACACCGTGGTCATCAGAGGGGTTCTCCGTGATCTCCCGTGTAGGTTTGTTCTCTCCGCTGCAAAACAGAGGTGGCCCTCGGCCTGGAATGCCAACCGCATAACTTCAAGAGGAGGCACCAACACACTAGTGCGCCTGCATCTAGCTGACAATGCCGACAGGGATGCTGCCTTGAGGATGGGACTGCCCTTTTTAGGGCAATGTTTCAGAGTCGAGGCAAGCAACTTAGAGCGGCACGTTCCCTGTCGGCGATGCTGCAGCTATGGCCACTGTGCCACCACCTGCACCGCTCCACCTAGATGCCACTACTGTGGGACACAGTGCCTCACCGCCGAATGCAGGCAGCATGATCTACGACACCGACGCAGGTACTGTGCTACCTGCAATGGTCTACGCCATTTTACAGGTCAAGCGCAGTGCCCTCGCTACCCCAGAACGAAGCTTCAAGTACAACGCAGCACTCCAGCGATCAGGGAGGAAGAGGATCCAATCTTACCATCTACCGTAGCAGCAGCTGCCTTCTTTCCCAATGAATACCTGAAGGAAGCCATGCAGGATCTTCGGAGAGAAATGCAGACCATTGGAACCCGTTTTGCCTCGCTTGAGAACGCCACCGCAGATTCACAGTCCTCCAGAGAGGACATCCATCACCTCCACTCCGAGGAACTCAACATTGCTCCACGCCTAGGCCAACTAGAACAAACAATCACAACAAGCATCGCAGAACGCCACGCAGAACAGATCGAGCAACTCACAAAGTTTACAGCAATGGCCCAGCTTTTCGCCGACAACACAACTGACATCCAGACTCAACTACACCTGTTCCAACAACAGCTTAAACAAATCAACAGCAATATACTCATCCTCAGTAAAGCACAAGCTCTCAAGTTTGATGAACATTTATTCGGAGGAAAAAAAAGCCATTTCTGCCTCCCCCAAATAAATAAACATATTGGCTGAAGAGAGCGAAATAAGCCCTAAAGCAGCCGTGGGTGTGAATACACCTAGAATTCCCCTAAAGCAAGCAAGCAAGTCAGTTCAGTTCTTGGCGAGCAGTCGTGAGGAACGCCGAGTGAGTGGACGGACCAGAAGACTGTGTACGTGTATTAGGGGAGTTATACGTAACCGTGAGCATGCAATGGACCTGTGCGAGACGAACTGGTGAATTTTAATTTTGTGCGCTAAGTAATTCTATGTAATCAGCAAGTGTTTCAGCTGTAATTCGGTGGAAATAAAGAACATATTGAGTTTGTGCAAATGGACTTTTAATTTCACGAACCCAAAAAGTCACAATACTAAAATGCAAACTTATACAACTTAAGAAGATTTTTACTTTGCCTACTTCTTCATTATCATTAATCCACCATACTGTCTAGTACTGCAAACATTATAATTTGTAACGGAAAATACAGTGAAATGCGAAACTTAGTGAATTTCTAAGTATTGCCCTACTTTAAAATCCCTTTGTATCTAAACCTTCTACTTTGACTCCTTTAAAGATAACTAACGATTTTTAGTACTTCATGACAAATAAAATGTAGATCTTGGATTTCCTGCCAGTACTTCCTGAAATAGTTTTTGCTTTCAACTACGTATGTATCATATACAAACAAAATAGAAAAAGATTAGATTAGAGAAGATTTTGCGTTCAGTAGGTTCACTTGTAGCCAGGAAAGGCTGTGAACATTGAACATGTCCACAGGTATAAAGTTTAATGGCATATATATGTACAAAAGTTAACATAAGACACACATTATAGTATACAGGCAATATGAACAACAATATGGAAAACAAAGTAGGGATAATTATACGTGATACAAATTCAAACACTTTTTAAATTAGCTTTCACTTGGCTTATGCCAGTACGTCTTAACCTTTTTACAATGGACAGCATGCCTTGTTATTTCTTAAATACATATACATTAAAAATAAACTTTCAACATGCATTAAAGATTTATTGGTATTGATTTGTCATTGGAACAGTTAGATACTTCTTACAGAACTACAGAAGCATTATCACCATCCCCACGTAATATTACCGCAGGTGTCCCACAGGGTTCTATCTTGACCCCGACTCTATTTAATATATACATTTCTGATATTCCTAACTTGGCTCCGACTTTTAAGCTCTTTACGCTGATGACACAGTACTATATTATTCTCATGTTAATCTCCAGCACGCACAAGTTGTACAGCTCTCTTTAGATCGCCTACCTCATTGGTTCAGCACTTGGCGGATCTCATTGAACCCTCAGAAAACCGAGGCTAAAATCTTCACTCTCTGCCGATATACTCCGCTTCCTCCGTTGTATGGCCGCGCCGTGGCTCAGTGGTTAGACCGCTTGGCTCTCACCAAGGCGGCCCGGGTTCGATTCCAGGCGACCGCAATGTGAGATTTGTGGTGGACAACACGGCGTTGGGGCGGGTTTTCTCCGGGACCTCCGGTTTCCCCCGCCATCTCATTCCACCGGGCTCCATATTCATCTCATGTACCATCAGTGTCATCGCCTGCGGTGCCATATGTAGTAAAAGCGGGCGTTAAACACTACACATTACTACACACATTTTCCTCCGTTGTGTCTCTACAGAAACAATGTCCTTTGGCTTCCCACTACAACTACCGTTAAATTCCTTGGAGTTCTTTTGGACTCTCGACTGATCTGGCGTGCTCATATCTATCGACTTTTATCACTGGCCTCCGGGCGACTTTCAAAACTCTCACCTCTCTTCCATCGCCGTTCCAGCCTCGGCCTACAGTCTTCATTGTTACTCTACAAATCACTCGTTCGTCCGCTTATTACTTATGCCTGCCAAGTGAGGGGGGTTGCACACACATGTCGTCTGCGTCGTCTTCAGGTTATACAGAATCGCTTCATGCGCATCGCTACCAACGCTCCATGGTTCATCCGTAATCAGCAGCTCCATCACGAACTAGGACTGTTACCTCTTCACGACTACATTCGCAGGATCGTCCGTCGTTTCTTTTCCACGCTGCAAGAAGTTCCAGGAGCTGTGCATTATAACATCGCTGTCCGCACGTGCCAGCCCTCACGCTTGAAGAGGAGATTAACACAGGACCTGCTTCTAAGTGATACATCTGATTCAGTGATTCTAGTGCTTGATGTCTGTCTTACATCTCCAATATTGACATAATTTCTCAGAGAGTATTATTGGAGTTCTAACTTAATGTAGTTAGGGGAGGCCTGTTAGCCTACCCCTGTGTGTTATTGTTCTTTAATGTATTGTTCTGTTACCTTCTTTTCACTCTGATCTGTAAAGCATATAAAAATTATTAAAAAGAAGAAGCATTATCAGGATAATTAGTCATTCAGATAATATTGTACAGAATGAAAAGATTTTGAGAAAAGGTACTCTCTAACAGCTTTTTTAAAAGCACCGAAATTATCAACTTTTTCTTTAAGAACATTAGGAAGTTCGCCAAATATTTGATAGTTTCATAATACACACCTTTCTGGAAGCAAGAAGGTTTATCACTGGGATAATGGATATTATACTTTTGTCTAGTGTTTATTTTGTGAATTACATTATTTGTTGCAAATAAGGCACGATTGCATACAAAGAATTTTAGGATCGACAATATATACATGCAAGGAAGCGTTAATATCTTCAATCTTCTAAAAAGATATTTACAGGAGCATCTGGTGTGGATGTTAGTAATGATTCTTATAACGTTCTTTTGCATATATTTTTACTTTTACTGAGTTGCCCCAAAATAATATCCCATATTCCATGATAGAGCTAAAGTATTGTAAAACAGGGTAAATCTCCTCGCAACGTACAATGTATTTCAAAGAATATTTTTAAAGTTTTAGCCATTTCCGAAGTATAATTAGCTGAGCATATTAGGTTTATTTGTTTATTTTGGTCGTCAAGCACCAACGTGGCACCATGATATTATTTTACTTTGAAGGACGCACATATATACACATTTTCTCCCTCATTCGCGCTTACAGGCTCTAAGGAGTACGGCAAGTAATCCTGGTTGAAGAAAAGCTTCCAAACTCCAGCTCGAAACAAAACACGATAGTTTTGATTTGGTATTTAGGATTCTAACTACAAGACCACAGTAGCAGTTTTCGGGTGCTTGCATGAGTTACTGGTTTAAGTCTTCAGACATCTCAAGCAATTGCTACCGTCCCTAGCAACTTACCTACACTGGTTTACTAAAGCACTAGTGAGATGTTGAAAAGCCTATCCTAGCAGTACCGCTCTTTGATCATCATGTCAAAAAAGCAAATATACACTAGCATTCTCGTAGCTAAAACCGGTAGCAAAACTCTCTTGGAAACTTATGTCACACAGGATTCTTCATTTAACAGAAATGTAATGTTTTAGGAGATTTATGTGCCTAAATTTTATAAAATATATAGTTACATATAAAAACTTGACTTAGCAGACTGTACTTCGGCATTAATAGAAAAAACAATGTATTTTTATGATTCACCAATATGTATTATGGTATAAGTATAATCATACAGAGCCTGTTTGGCGTGCTGGCACCTCTTATCTCCACTCTGTACTCCTCATAGCCGTGGTTGAAATTCAAGGTCGTAGAGGCAGTGCGAAAAAATTAAGATTGTACTACGAAGGGGCTTGGTAATTAGACCAATCTTGGTCCATTGTGTCTATGCCCTCAAGTGGGTCATTCCCGGGAGGATGGATGAGCTAGAGGAGACGCAGGGTGGCCGTTCCCAGAAGCCTCG
This sequence comes from Mantis religiosa, assembly GCA_030765055.1. Classification (NCBI taxonomy): domain Eukaryota; kingdom Metazoa; phylum Arthropoda; class Insecta; order Mantodea; family Mantidae; genus Mantis; species Mantis religiosa. Next base: position 196,758,779 of record CM060952.1, on the reverse strand, counting down.
GCAGTATAGATAGGGGGGTCCCTACAGTTTACTTAGAGAACTTTCCCCGCAGACCAGGAAAATGGACACGCTCCCCTACGAGCCCAGCAGCCAAGCCCTAAAAGTCCCAAGCAGGCGGTCGAAGCTCCAAAAGTCCCTGGTTGGTAGTCCCGAAATGATTCCAGCAGAGCTGCCGAGACCAGAAACGACCCTTTCGGAGGAGCAGGTAGTTTACCTCTGAGCAGATTATCCCGCTATGCCCAGCCGAGACACCCGCCGACACTATAACCCTGAAAGTAACCACCAGATGAGAGATGATGTGAAATGGTAATGGAGATGAAACGGAGGGACAGGAGATTTTGGGGGTGTAATTAACGTACGCAGCATTCACATAGTGACCAGGGAAAACCCATTACCCAGCTGAGTTGGTCATGGCAATTGAACCCGAGCCTCCCGAATGCGGGCCAGAGACAAAACCGCCTGAGCCACCCCGCTCGGTGCGAAAGAGGTAACACTCTGCAGAGTGGAGACGACCTAGAGGAGATCATCATCATCATCATCATCATCATCATCATCATCATCATCATCATCATCATCATCATCATCATCATCATCATCATCATCATCATCATCATCATCATCATCATCATCATCATCATCATCATCATCATCATCATCATCATCATCATCATCATCATCATCATCATCATCATCATCATCATCATTATTATCATCATCATTATTATTATCATTATTATTATTATTATTATTATTATTATTATTATTATTATTATTATTATTATTATTATTATTATTATTATTATTATTATTATTATTATTATTATTATTATTATTATTATTATTATTATTATTATTATTATTATTATTATTATTATTATTATTATTATTATTATTATTATTATTATTATTATTATTATTATTATTATTATTATTATTATTATTATTATTATTATTATTATTATTATTATTATTATTATTATTATTATTATTATTATTATTATTATTATTATTATTATTATTATTATTATTATTATTATTATTATTATTATTATTATTATTATTATTATTATTATTATTATTATTATTATTATTATTATTATTATTATTATTATTATTATTATTATTATTATTATTATTATTATTATTATTATTATTATTATTATTATTATTATTATTATTATTATTATTAATATTAATATTAATATTATTATTATTATTATTATTATTATTATTATTATTATTATTATTATTATTATTATTATTATTATTATTATTATTATTATTATTATTATTATTATTATTATTATTATTATTATTATTATTATTATTATTATTATTATTATTATTATTATTATTATTATTATTATTATTATTATTATTATTATTATTATTATTATTATTATTATTATTATTATTATTATTATTATTATTATTATTATTATTATTATTATTATTATTATTATTATTATTATTATTATTATTATTATTATTATTATTATTATTATTATTATTATTATTATTATTATTATTATTATTATTATTATTATTATTATTATTATTATTATTATTATTATTATTATTATTATTATTATTATTATTATTATTATTATTATTATTATTATTATTATTATTATTATTATTATTATTATTATTATTATTATTATTATTATTATTATTATTATTATTATTATTATTATTATTATTATTATTATTATTATTATTATTATTATTATTATTATTATTATTATTATTATTATTATTATTATTATTATTATTATTATTATTATTATTATTATTATTATTATTATTATTATTATTATTATTATTATTATTATTATTATTATTATTATTATTATTATTATTATTATTATTATTATTATTATTATTATTATTATTATTATTATTATTATTATTATTATTATTATTATTATTATTATTATTATTATTATTATTATTATTATTATTATTATTATTATTATTATTATTATTATTATTATTATTATTATTATTATTATTATTATTATTATTATTATTATTATTATTATTATTATTATTATTATTATTATTATTATTATTATTATTATTATTATTATTATTATTATTATTATTATTATTATTATTATTATTATTATTATTATTATTATTATTATTATTAATATTATTATTATTATTATTAATATTATTATTATTATTATTATTATTATTATTATTATTATTATTATTATTATTATTATTATTATTATTATTATTATTATTATTATTATTATTATTATTATTATTATTATTATTATTATTATTATTATTATTATTATTATTATTATTATTATTATTATTATTATTATTATTATTATTATTATTATTATTATTATTATTATTATTATTATTATTATTATTATTATTATTATTATTATTATTATTATTATTATTATTATTATTATTATTATTATTATTATTATTATTATTATTATTATTATTATTATTATTATTATTATTATTATTATTATTATTATTATTATTATTATTATTATTACTATTATTATTATTATTATTATTATTAATATCATAATATTTACTCGTTAGTTGTACAAAATATTACGAAATTCATTAAAATCAATGACGTCTCACTGCATTCTGTCTTATTAGTCCTGCAGATTTGTTAAACCTGTGATATAATAATCAAAACCTACAAAGTTGTTTGAAAACAAAAGATAAAACATCGGTATTGCATGTAACATATAATTGCATCCTGGAATGTTCTTAAAATTTGTAATGTCTTATCCTTGGAAAATAAATGAGAAGTATGGCTAGTCAGTGATATTAATGCGTATGTATCTGGTATAACGATATTATTTAGTTGATTAACTTTTTGAGTAGAATGGAATACTTCCTCTAATTAATATGTTTAAGCAGAACTCGTGGCAGACTCCGAGCTGCGTAAGATATTGAGCCATTGCTCTCTCTTTCGTGATACCGGAACTAATGTAGGCTAATTTAATAGAAACTTAGCATAAATAGGCTTATTTTGATCGTCAACTTTTTTGTAAATGAATGTGTTGGAACAGTCGATATACAATAAAATGTTTACCTTGTATTTAAAAACAAGAGATTTATACAAGAAAAAAATATTCAGTTTTAATTAACATTTTCTAAGTAATTATTATGTTATGTATATCACAAGGTGCCAGCCATATAATTAGTACTGTTTGCCTGGACCAAGTATTTCAGCAATGTCACGTTTCCCTTTGCTTTGAAAAGCACCTCCAACATAAGCTAAAAGCTCCCTGGGTCTACAGTGATCCTAGCAAGCTTTTAAAAGTAAACCTTTGAAATCTGAAAGGACAAAGTTAAAAATAAATTCTATCCGAGAGGGAGAGGACCTAATGCGGGTCACAAAGGTCAAACGCCACCATAAAGCCCTTCTGGAGTTACTTGAATCTTTTCTGCTGACGGCTTTTTATATGGCTCTGGAACACATATTCCTCTACTTTTCTCCCCATGACCACTATCTGAAAGCAAGAGGAGAAAAATGCATTTCATGTGACTTCAAACCATTTACTTCCTTTATCAAGAAACAAACATAATTACAAGTGTGTAAGAGAAACAACATAAAATAACATTCATGTTCCGTAAGTTGAAATTTATCTTTATTTACTTAGTAGAAAATTGTAGGTTTAAAGTTGGATTAGGTGAGTTTTCAAATAGTACTGTTGACGTATATATATATATATATATATATATATATATATATATAATGTACAATGACGAATTATGCAAATGTTGAATCAAACAATAGCAAGCACATGGTTGGAAAACATATATTTTGTTTTAATTTTTCACAGAATTTTACCCTTGCGTAAACCTTACAGACGTTTAAGCTGGAAAACTCATTCATACATGAGTTCGTTTATTATGTATTTCTTGTTGATAAAAGCAAATCTTTTTTAAAGGTTAATACATTTCGTATTAACTTTAAAGATACAGTAAGTAAAGCTTTACATACATTTTTAAAACGTTGCTCAAAATGTGATGCTTTTAACTTCCATACTTTTGGTATGATCACGAGAAAAGCATTAAGGACTTGTCACTAGCCAAAGTGTATTTGAAAATTCTAATCAGTATTTAAAAATATCTTGAAAATCGTTAATGCCAGGTAAATTTATTTGAATGCATTGTGTATTTTAACGTTTTGTTTATCCCTTACGACTTAGCAAGCTTTGTGTAGAGAGGCTTTCGTCAAACCCTTCGTGTCGCATACTTGAGAAATTTTGGACACACATAAGAACACCTAAAACTTTAATTAGAGCCAACTGAAAAATTCAATGCCATGGCCGGGATTTGAACTACGGATCTCCTGGTTTCCGTCCAGTCGCTCTAACCCTTTGAGCTACCATAGCCAACGTGCCCTCCTGATATTCAATTCTCCAATTGACTCATTATATTTCCCGGTAGACCACTTAAGGTTCTCATATTTGAGACAACCATTTGTGGCGACTTACTATTGTAAGTACTTAATTACCAGGATTTTTGTCGCTGATTATTTTTAATGTAAATTTATATTGAGGAATTAATCCTCAAGAAGTAATCCTTTTTAGTACATTGCTCCGGTATATGGGTGATTTTTAATTAATTAGAGCCAACTGCAAGGCAGGATGGCCATGGTAGCTCATGGAGTTAGAGCGACTTGACGGAAACCAGGAGATCCGTGGTTCAAATACTGGCGATGGAATTGAATTTTTCAGTTGGCTCTAATTAATTAAAAATCACCCATACACCGGATTAGTGTATTTAAAAGGATTAATTCTTTAAGGATTAATTCCTCAATGTAAATTTACATTAAACCTAAAATTTTGTTTGGATTTTCGGGAGCTTCTGCGAAGCTGGTCTCAGATTTTTCGGCCCAATGCAAAACTTGCTCCATATAATATGGATAACTGGTTGAGAATCTGAAAAATCCAAATGTCATGCAATTATAATTATAATAGTATAGTGGTAGTTGCAGTGCTCGCTCTGACGTGTGCTTGTGAAGAGTTCTGTAGACAAGAAATTAAGGAGAAAAGGTTACCCCTATTCCTTGAGAAAGCAACAGTTAGGGCAACAAGATCAGAAGGAAAGTTTGGGAGAGCCATAATGAACAGAAAATCCTTCAACACCTGGGGTTAAGGTTAGAACTTCGAGGAAAAATCTAAAATCACGCACAACCATATCTCTTGATGAGTTTGATAAGTACGTTGTGCGTAGAAAATTTTTGGAGTACTATGAACAGAAAAATAAATTCCTACTTTGAGGAAACTCCTGAACTTCGCTAAAGAATAAATATTCAGGGTGGCAAAGAAAAATTTAGAAAAATATTTTAAAAATTGTGATTTCAATGTAAGAAATGCAAAAACAAACCATCTGTGCTAATGGAGAAACCACAAATTGTTGCAACACTTGCAGAGTACTTAAGGGCTATGAGTGAAAATGTAAAAGGCACACGTAAACCAGGAGTTTATAAGAACGAGTCTTGGGTCCATACTCACTAAGCCGTCAAGAAGTGCTGGCAATATTACGAAGTACCTACCAGGTCTGTTGAATAATACTAGTACTGGTCAAAGAGCAATTGTTGTACATATTGAGGGGTCCATGGGATTTATTGACGGAGCAGAACTGATTTCCGATTCAAAATCCAAATCAACGAATTACCATGATGCGATGAACAGTCAAAATTATAAAAGGTGGGTAAAAGAGAAATTATATAAAATATTCCACCTGAAATCATTGTTGTGCCATACCGTACAGGTAAATAAAGCCCCTAACACTTCATCTCGAAAATACGTTGACTAACACAAAAGAAAATTAAATATGATCTGCAAAAGACAGGAAATGAGCAAGAGATAGTGAAAATTAATTTTAAAATATCCTGTTTATCGGATTGATAGAAAATGGCACAAAGTGGCTTTACAGTCTTGCGTTTTCCTCCGTACCACTGTGACCTTAACCCTATAGAGTTATATGAAATTTAATTAAACCAAAGATATATCATCGATTACTTTGAGTAATCTGAAGGCTATGACAACAAGCTGCATAGCTCAAATTACACAAAATGATTGGATAGAAGTGTGCAGAGACGTGAAAGGAACTGAGCAAGGTTTTAAGCACCGAGATGGGTTAATGGAGGAAACAATTGAAGATATAATTATAAACGTGGTCTAGAGAGCAACGATGATGACGATGAAGATTGCAATCGTAATGAATGTTATTTGAGAATATGAATATTGAAGCAAAAGGACGCAGTGACACTGATACAGCTGATAAAGGGAACAGTAATACGGATATAGCAGATGAAGGACCTGAAATAAACATTCCCAGACTTGCTGCTTCCGAGAACTAACGTGAAGACATCAGCAGGCGTGGACTGTTTTAATTGTGTGCCTCTACATTTCCAGTATCGTCTTTCCCCTCGCTTCCTTCGCTCCGCGCGGTTCCCTAAGCTTCAAATAGTAAACAGAAACAGTGCTGCCCTCCTTCAAGTGCATTCATATCTTGGCCGACTAGCAACTTAAACAAAACTTATCTAAACCCAGGCTAAATGGTTTTACCAGTGAGTTGAGTAAGCACATACACTGCTTTTCGCACAACATGAGCTCAGTTATACTCCAAGATGCTCTGCAGTAAGGTTTCCAACATGGAAATAGTGACTTAGCAACTTCTGCTTCTGACCGCTTCAATTTCCTAAAACAATCAACCTTGAAAAATACTTGATGTGAGATAATACTAGATCCTTTAATTATGGTAGTTTGCTACACCACTCTTTCCCTGCCATCTAAGCACACACAAACACACCGCTCCACCAAAACCTGAATGGAGGTTCAGCTCTACAGAGGTCATGGCACTATATTTTGGTTAGTCTCATAAATTCATTCGTTTCTTGTTACGTGTTTATGACAAAGAACGCCTTCACTGTATGCCCGTATCACAACTATGGCAACGAAGTTGCTTAATTATGTAGGGGTAATCTGTTTACATACGCAAGGTCATCGAAAGTAAACAAGGCAATGAACTTTTCAAAACAAACTTTATTTTGTGCAGTATGCACCATTATTATCAATAACATATATCCATTTCTCAGGAAGCTTATCAATACAATTTTTCCAAAATCTTGCAGTATTCTGGTTGATGAACTCTTCTACGGCGAGTCTGCAATCCTCCAAGGAAGTAAGGCGTTTGCCATTAAGGAAGCTTTGCAGGGATCGGAATAAATGATACTCGGATGGGGCAATGTCTGGAGAATAAGGCGGGTGAGGTAACACTTCCCAGTCGAAATCCCGTAATTTCAGACGAGTTACCATAGAAGTGTGTGGTTTGGCATTGTCTTGATGAAAGACGACTCCAGCATTAGATGATAACTCTGGCCTTTTCTCTTCTAGGGCAACCTTCATACGATCCAACTGAGAACAGTATTTCTCTGACTTGATGGTCTCCCTAGGAGGAACAAATTCGTAATAAATAATTCATTTCCAGTCCCACAAACTGCACAGCATAATTTTCTCAGGATGAAGCCCTGGTTCAGGAATTGAAAGTGGTGGTTCCACTTTCTTACGCCATGACTTTCTCTTTCGGATGTTGTTGTACATAATGCACTTTTCCTGTAACCAGCTGCTTCAGAAAAGGGCAGTTTTATTGCGTCTTATCAATGCGTCACAGATGGAAACGCGCTGAACTAAATTTTGTTCACTCAGTTCGTGCGGAACCCACACATCCCGAAGATTTACGTAACCAAGTTTCTTTAGGTGCCTGGTTACAGTTGCATGAGATAAGTTTAACTCCTGACCTAACTCCCGAGTTGTTATTCTGGGGTTGTTCGTAATCATGTCCTTTATCCTTTCCTCATCCGTAACCACAGGTCGTCCAGAACGAGGTTTGTCTTTCACAGAGAAGTTCTCAGCTCGAAATCGAGTAAACCATTTTTGACATGCCCGATTCGTCACTGCATCTTCTCCGTAAACAGCACAAATTTTCCGTTGAGTTTGTGAGGCTGTTTTACCTTTACGGTAATAAAACAGCATTAAATGTCGAAAATGTTCCTTCTTACCTTCCATATTAACATTCACAAGTTACAACTCCACACTGTTGCATCCACAAACTGGTACTGAAGTTTGGTTACCAATTCTTACATAAGTTGACCTATTTACCTTTGGCCGTGAGGTCGCTGTGGTTTGTGTTCATAGCATTCTTTTCAGTTATTGTATTTGTAAACAAACCCCATATTGTTAGGCAACTTCTTTGACGTAAAAGTAATGGGGGCATGGAGTGTTCTCAGGAGTTCTTAGTCGTAAATCCGTAACAAGAATCGAACGAATTTATGAGACAACCCCATAGTTTTGATCTTCTGATTTTAAAAATTGTATTTATAATACATAACTGTAAAACTAGTAGAATATATTTTTGTAACTTAACATATTATGCTACAGCAGAAAGTTCAACATTGTTGGACATAACATTTTCCAAATATAACAATGACAAATTACATAGAGAAAAGGGGGATCTGAACTATTCAAGGGAGTTGAAAATTAGAATGAACTTATTTTATATTTTTTTATAATTAAGACAAAACTTACAATGTAAATAGAATAAGTATGAATCTAAAAATAACTATTCAAACTATGCAATTATTTCAGCTACTTGGCGGCAATAAATAGTCCGAGGAATATTAGAATTGGTAACTAAAGAAAGAAAGAGCAGCTCATCATGAAGATCTTGGTTAATGGACGTTTTCTCGTAGATGGAGTCACGTGTTCTGCGAGAGTGATACTGCCAGAATAGACAAATGAGGTCTGAGAAGAGAGAAGCGTGCAGCGCTTTAACAGCGCACGTACATCTTTTGCAGAGATGTTTAAGCCGTAAATATCATTATCACATAACACTAAAACAATTTGTTTAAAAGGGAATTTCAGTATTATGCCTTTGTTAAAATACAACGGAATAATATGTTTAAAATTGTGGATTTGGAATATTAATCCAGATTCTAAAGCGTTTAGCTTACTTCATTTAAATCGCAGAATCATCATAGTATTAGGTGAAACTTTGAGCCTAGTTAGGTGTCAAAATGTGATACTGAAGCTATACTAATATGGATTTAACTTGAATTATTGAAGATAGTAAGTGTTCGAGATGTCACAATGTCCAGGTTTTAAACTTAACTCATTTTGCGAATTTTTCAATTTGAATTGCTTGCAAATATGTACTTCGGCATCTCCTAGATGACAAAATCACTTTAAGGAGTTACAAAACAGAAGGAAGTCCCCTGTAACTGAACATAATGAGTGTAATAAGTATTTTGTGCTTATATTATAAGCGACCACTGGAGAAAAATAACACCGAAGAGTGACCATATCCAGACAATTCCCCCTTTTTATGTTTTGTTTTATTTTTATTTAACAATCATGATCACAAAGGGTAAAAGTAGAGTGGGAGGACTTTTTTTTTACTTTTGTATTTATGTTTAGTTGCTCTGTTGTATCTTTTAGAACGAATTTGCTTGCACACCCTTGTGAAAGCACTGGGCAACATTGAAACTTTTTCGGGCTTACAAATAGTGCATTTACATGTATCTCCAACCGTTGAACTCGAAAATCACCATAACAATCATGATCAGCTATTGTTTTTAACATAAAGTGACATTTCATTTTGAGAGTGACGATTTTAAATTTGGGGGAGCTTTTTTTTGGTAGTTGGCACACCTGTCATATAATAAAACACAATCATAGAGAATTTTGGAAATTAAGTGATGCAAAAGTTAAAGAAGGCAATTTTGTCGGACCACAAATAAGAGAACTTGTAAAGGATCCTGCATTTGATCAAATTTTGGAGAGGAAAGGAAAGGAAACTTGGGAAGCCTTCAAGGGTGTTGTTCATGGTTTTTTAGGCATCAATAGAGATGACAACTACAAGCATTTGGTGATAATACTCTTGAAAAATCACCGTAACCTTGGATGCAACATGTCCCTTAAGATCCATTTTCTCTACTCGCACCTAGACTTTTTCCCTCCTGGTTGTGGAGTTGTTAGTGATGAACATGGGGAGAGATTCCATAAGGACATTTCTGTTATGGAACAAAGATATCAGGGCCGTTGGAATGAAGTAATGCTTGCGGATTACTGTTGGTCTATGTATAGGGATTCTGCGGAACTCCATCACAAGAGACAAGCTAAAAGACGACGAAGTCAATAGGCCACCACGCGATTCTCTTCAGACACGACCATCTGCGAGGTTTTCTTCCAGTAATTTAGAACCTTTAGAATGCAACTACCATTTGTAAAAAATCAAATGCACTTTCAATGTTGTTAGCATGTATGTTTTGCTCTTAATCCCTTAATATGAAATAATTCTATCCACTGTATGTCACAGAAACTAGATTTAATTAAAATTCTTACTGTCATATTCTTTTTATCAATCCAAACATTACTAAGGATTGACTCATGAAGTGCTGCAAACGTTCAATTTTTTGTTGCCCAGAGTTACCGTAGCTTTACTGATATAAATTTCAGTGTTTCGAAGTTCATTTATATAGATGTAGAAGTGTTTCCTGTTCATCTTTTGTATCCTATGATCTCAGTTTAAAGATATTTTTACTAAGATTTGATTGCTATATCAGGTCATTGCATATTACAAAATGTAGATTATTGAAATTATTTGAACTTATTGTACTTAATAGATATGCTGTGTATTATTCTGAAACTCGTGAAAGGTTGCCTTCAGTGAGAAATAGCAAACGACACCCCCACTTTGTTGTATATTTAATTGATTAATACTTTATTTTAAATTATAATATTAATGACCTTGCATCAAGCCATATATTTATTAGGATGTCCTTGTATGTGAGACATGTCTGCTGTAAATTGACCTTGATACCTGTCGCAGGAAAATGTCGGTTAGCGGCAGCGGAAAGGCTCCACGGCCGTCTCTACGCGTCGTTAGGTCCTTTCATCATTACTTAGCGGAAATCCTTTCTATCCAGAGGGGGTAAAACACTTCAAAGAAAAGGGGGTTAATAGTTAATGTCTCCTTCCAGACATTTCCGTGTGGCAGTTTGCGAATTCTCTTGTGTCACAAAGCATGCGTCTGGTGTCGGGTAATCTCGCCCGCTCTTCCATTACCTGCCATACATAGCGACTTGGAGGGTTGCATAGCGGCTAGGCAATTCTCCTACTGTCACAATCAACCAGAATTTGGATTAGTTTTAGAAGACAGCACAATTATTTACGAGTAATTCACTCAGTTTTAACAGCAGAATTTAATATTTGGTAGTAATCACGAGTATCCACAGAGATAATTTTTATTGAACAATCACGGAAAGAAAAAAATCCTTTAGGTCCTTTAAATCCGTTTACTAAGGGAATTATGTGCGAGTATTTGGGCCAATGTAACCAACTGTAACCTTCCGTCGATATGGAGAGAAACTGTTTATTAAGTTGTTAATGAAACGGTTCCGACTGCAGAAAAGATGTAGCGTCACGGCAGAGTGAATTCGAAGATCTTTGGCGTATGTGTGGAAGATGATACACTTGAGCATCGCTTGTAAAACTGTCAGCGGGCTGACTTGATTTGGACCTCCGAGACGCACTACATCAACTTCGTCCAGAAGAATACTTACGTTCAGTACCACAGCTGGTACAACTGGAATTTCGTTTCAAAGACACGAAATTGCATAATTTTGCAGTGTGGTTGGTTGCTGGTACACTACATTGGCTACTGAAAGTACGGCGAGGAGACACTGTGTTAGGAAAGCACCTACGTATATTTTTAAAGCAGCAGAGATGGACCTATATACGGAAGAAAACCTTGCGTTCTCTGGAGCCATACATATATGACTTCGAACAAATGCAGATCTAATAACCATTTAAGCAAATAGAACCCTTCATTTGTCTCACAGTACAAGCCAATAAAACAAGAAATTTTCTTACCCGGCACCCATACCCGTCTTAAATAAAAAAATAAAAAATAAAAAATATGGTCACCTTGTATATAGAAAGATAAAAAAGTACCACGATAAGGACAAGAAGGGTTAGTTGTTCTCATAGTCACGACATGCCAAAAGTGTTTTCCCGAATAAATCTGATCCCAGTATAACAGTGGCAAACTTAGAGTAAGATATAATTAATAGAAATACCATTTCGAAGCCGGTGGAAAAATTAAAATCTTTCCCTGAATTTAACAACCTCCAGTGATTGTTAGATTTGGACTTTTTGAAAATGCTTTCCATCATTTGCAGACGTTAAACATGTATTTACAAGCAAGAGGAAAACATATTTCGGATTTAGCCCAGACTGTATTTAGCTTTCTCAGCAAGTTAAAGCTTTAGAGTAAAACATTTTCTCACCAATGATCAATTTCACCTACAGGTGTTAAGACTTAGCACGGCTGTTGGACTTTTTAACAATAATTATAACTCAAATGGCATTTAAACAACAAGTGTTAGCCTAACATGCCATATTTCTGTTGTTAATCGTTAAAAATTCTACAATTGTGAAGCATCAAGTCGGCTGGCGTGAGTCGATTACTATATTTAGGTCACCTAACAGCGAACGGCCTATGAGGAGAAATTATTTTGAGGAACGATCAGAAGAATATTTTCTACAGAGGTATAGACTTTCGAAACAAGTTACGAAGGTTACTGCGGAAGTACAAGAGAGGTTAGAACATCCATCGAGTAGGAATATGCCGATCTCGGCCTTACTTCCAGTATTAATAGCTTTGCAGTTTTATAATGCACTGAATTCTGAGGTTAATACAAAACTTTTAAGTCTCTCGGCACTTCTGTCCATCGCATATTGCTTAAAGTTTATGTAAAATTCAGCAAGTTTCATTCGAATTAAGCTCGTTTCTAAACTTTTCCCACGTCATACCTTTCTCTTTCACATTAACATATCCGTCCTCTTATTTTCCACCGCATCGTTATGCTTATTTGCTAATTTAATTAAAAATTCTTTCTCGATTGAAGAGAAATTTGTCCCACGGCTTCTATTCTGATTTTCTTCACCCGCCATTTTTCAGCCGTATGTACAGGAAAATAAAAACAACAGCGCATCGCAGTAAGTATACAAAATAACAGATTCATTTCAGCCTTTTAAAAGTGAAATATTTAAAACCCTCTTGGCTTTAACACGTGTTTTTTTTAATATTTTCAGAAATGAAGTTGGAGAAATGCAAGAATTGTAACACTTGTTAACGCTGTAGAATTGTTGCATTGCATCTGTTAACGTCGATTTTAACATCTGTTGCTAAACTCTGGTACAAATGTTTGAAGAAAAGCCTTCTTGATGTTCAGATGGAAACTAAAAATTTCTTGAGTAACATGCCAAGCGTTGCTAAAAAACTGAATGACAGATTTAATGTAAATTTTAATATTAAAATATATAAGCTGAGGCTTTCACGGCCGGCGTCTTGAAGATGAATGTTGTCTTCCGAGCTTATGGGCCGTGGTCTAGAAGTTATTGAAGGAACCGACGTTTCGCCAGGAGCTGCGCCTAGCATCCTCAGGGTTGATCCGTCCGCTGTAGAAGTCAGGAGTCGAATGAAGCGGTCTCGCTCGCTCGTGCTGGCTGGCTGTATACAGCCAGAAGGTTTTTGCTGCGTCCCCACCCATTAAGGGTTTTACCGCAGGTAGGATTTGCATTGAATGATGTAGGATGAAGGTGATGTAGGTTTTTTTGATTGGGAGTTAATTTTGAGGTTACCAAAGTACCTTCGGGTTGAAGAAGTGTTCGCACGTACTAATTTATATTGGCTGGAAAGGGGCGGGGCTAAGGCAGATCGCGTTCTCATTGGCTCTGGTCGGGAAGTGGCTGTGCGTGTGATTGAAGTCCCTTCGGTTGCAGAACATGCATTACTGTGGGGCCATGACATCCAATTCAACAACACTACAGTCCTCTCATCAAGTGTCAGCTACCATGCCCGCCTACAGAGTGAAGCAATAGAAATATTTAAACAGAAAAATAATTTTAACTGCAAAGAAGAAGCACTTCGGATAAATAAAGCCTGGGTTCCCGCAATACAGGGACTTCAATCACACGCACATGAATACAGAAGCAGTCCAGCCAATATAAATTAGGACGTGCGGACACCCGCTTCATTCGACTCCTGACTTCTACAGCGGACGGATCAACCCTGAGGTGGCTAGGCGCAGCTCCTGGCGAAACGTAGGTTCCTTCAAGAACTTCTAGACCACAGCCCATAAGCCCGGAAGACAACATTCATCTTGAATATTAAACTGTTTTCGAGTTCAAGGTTTTAAGGTTCAGATTGTGCTATGATGATTGTGTATATTCTCACACACACACGCTGAAATATTAAGAGAACTTCTCCGTCAGCAACCTATAACTGTACATTTCAGCATCTGTATGATACTTGTTAGGTTGAGACAAAGATAGATAAACCTTCCATCGCTATCACCCGCTAGTCGTGAAACTGGCAACACCAAGACGATAGGATACCCGTATTGGCTCAACCCATGTCCATTCTTATTTTCTAGCCACTCTAGTAGCCCATTCGACATTGATGAAACGCCTCCTTTAAAACCAATGGCGTCAGTACCATGGAATTGTCAACAAGATCAAAGAAGCCCTCACGTCGCCTTCATCTATTGATAACATCATTAAGTTCTTAAAAGACACTGGATTATTTCAAAGCTATGACTGTAGAAATGTTAGTACTTTGTGAATCCTTACAATCTTTACTGTTTAATAATAATACCTGTAAGTGTAATGTAATAATGTAAAACTTAATATAAATGCCTTCTGTAATATGTAAACCAGGAGTCGTAATAAGTCCTACATGGTTAAAGCAACTATAAATGAGCTCATTAATACAAATACTTATTGACTCTAGATGCAATTCAAATTGATTAGCACACTCTTGTGGCCTGATCTTCCGAGCGAAACAAATGCAGGTGTTGTTCAATAAATAATGATTACAATTTTCTTTTTGACAACATATCCTTACTCATACCTCATAATTTTGATTGTCCTTCTCAAAATAGTCTCCTCTGAATGCGATGCACTTGTCCCAGCGTTTCTGCCAGTCTTCAAAGACATGCTAAAAACGATTCCTTGAGAGATCCTTCAGAATCGCTTCCACAGCCATCAAGACTGCTTCTGATGATGGATAATGCCTCCAACAAAGATGTTTCTTCAAGTTATAGAATAGAAAAATTCACATGAGGCTAAATCCGGACTATAGGGAGGCTGAGGGATGTACTTCACGCAACAACAATGGCAATATGCGGCCGCGCATTATTGTAGTGCAGCATCCAGCCTACTTTATGGAATTGCGGTTTTTTGCGCCTGATATGGACTTGCGATGTTTTCAGGACATCCCTGTAGTATTGTCCAGTTACTGTTGTGTGTGCAGGTACAACATGCTGATAAACCATTCCATGAATATCAAAGAATGAGATGACCATAACTTTCCCAGCAGAAGCAACCACTTTGCTTTTTGGGGGAATGGTGATGAAGAAGATTTCAACACTGAGCTTCGCTGTTTTCTCTCAGGATCAAAATGATGTATACAAGTTTCATCAGCAGTGATTACGTTTGAAAGAAATTCGGGATTTTCCCCTAACATCAACTATAACTGCGTGTTATCTCCATTGTAGTGGTAGGCGATCCTGAACATTGTCTGAACTTGGAAATTAATTGTTCTTTCACACTGGCCGTGTGTAGGCTAAATTGTATAAACGTAGAGTCAGACTGAAAAATTCAATGGTAGTGTGGCTCGACGGCAACCAGAAGATCCGTGGTTCAAATCCCGGCTATGGCATAGAATTTTTCAGTCTGATTCTACGTTTCCACACTGTCTGAACTTCCCTGTTCTCACAGACGGCAACCAGGAGTACCAACAATGTAACTACTATGGCATGTTTGTCTCCCATTATGCTAACAGAATATAATAAGATTGAATTTTAGTGTGAAAAGTTATGACCGTAAAATATTATGATCATTCTTTATTGAGCAGCGCTGCTATGTCTCTGTTAAGGGTTTCCATAGGCGTATTGTTGAAAAATGAATTCCTGTGACCTTACAAAAAATTCTGTGTGAAAAGTGATCACTTCAAAACCTTTATTCAGGCACACAGGATGTCCAGTGGTTTTACCTGCACAGGAGATCCACATGTCTCCGAACTGAGCACCTTTTAAATATTTTATTATTTCATTCCAACTAGGTAATATTGACATTTCCGTCTGACCCATATGGAGTTAATTTCAATAATTCTGTCTCATACACTCTCATTCGTGTACTCTCCTGCGTTTTGGAGTAAACTTAATTTTAAAGATATGTGAGTTAACTTTTTACAGGAACAAACTTTTGTTTATATGGAACGCTTGTTCCGAAATGAGGGGCAATGCTTTTGGAAGTCTGTGTCTTCATATGAGTGGAGTAGAACAGAAGTTTTACAAGATGAAAGGGAAAACTTTGTCAGTAAAAGAAATGTTGCCTAAACGGAAAATGGCACACATTAACAGTAGTCATATGATCCTTTCCTCCTCTCCTAAAATTTTATGAGGGCCGTTCAATAAAGAATGATCACAATTGCTTTACGACAACGTACCCTTACTCATCCTCATAATTTTGATGGTCCTTCTCAAAATAATGACCTCTGAATGCGATGCACTTGTCCCAGCGTTTCTGCCAGTCTTCAAAGACATGCTGGAAACAAGTTTTTGAGAGATCCTTCAAAATCGCCTCCGCAGCCTTCACCACTGCTTCTGCTGATGGATAATGATTCCCACGAAGGCGTTTCCTCAAGTTAGGGAATAGAAAAAAGTCACATGTGGCTAAATCCGGACCTTAGGGAGGGTGAGAGATGTACTTCACGTTGATTTTTGCAAGATATTCAGCAACAACATTGGCAATATGCAACCGCGCATAATCGTGATGCAGCATGGAATGGTTTATCAGCATGTTGTACCTGCATACACATCAGTAACTGGGCAATACTACAGGGATGCTCTGAACACATTGCAAGTCCGTATCAGGCGCAAAATACCACAATTCCATAAAGTAGGCTGGATGCTGCACCACGATAATGCGCGGCCGCATATTGCCTCTCTCTCTCTTTCTCTCTCTCTCTCTCTCACACACACACACATAAACATATTATATAAACATCATTATTAAAAATGTTCGAAGCGGTCATCAAAATATTCATTTATACTGTAGTAAGCTCTGCTGAACAAGAATTTAGTCAGTTTAGATTTAAAATTAGCAGCTTACACAGTATTTTTTATGCGTTCCGGAAGCTTATTAAGTAGTTTTGGACCAAAGTATTGGGGCTTATGTTCAAAAAGTTTTAGCCTGTGACCTTTAACTATATAGTTATTCTTTCCCCTTGTTTCATATGTGTGGACATCGGAATTTTTGGAGGTTATATTCCCCTTATATACAAAAAGTATTGTTCGCAGAATAAATATGCAGGGAAGAGTAGCTATGTTTATTTTTTTAAAATACGGCCTGCATAAACTCGTATGTGTTACTTTTGCCAGGTATCTGATAGCTCTTTTCTGTAGGAGAAAATTTCTGTTAAACTTTAATTTGGAAGTATGTACCCACAGTTCGATGCCATACGAAATGTGTGAATATATTAATGCAAAATATATTAACTTAGTAGTATCTACTGAGAGAAAATTGGCTAAATATCGCAACAACAAAAAAGCTGAGCTTAATTTACTTTCTTGTTTTTAATGTGGTTGTTACAAGTTAACTTGTCATCAAGGATTAAAATCTAAAACATTTATACTTTTTACACACTATACTAGGCCATTGCCTATACTAAGCTGAGGTTCGAAAGGACGTCTCTTAAAATGAAATAGAATATATTCGCCTCTTTGTGCATTAGTAGACAGCCTGATATTATTAAAATACTGTGCCAAGAAATTGGAGGTTAAATTTGCATCTATACATTACAGTCACAATTGTTCATTCAGCTGCATTTACAATGAAACTGTCCCTTTATATTTCTGGTTCAGTAAACAGACTTGCAGTACTAGAAGCTAAACCCAACATGCTTTTGAAAACTACGTTTGCGGTGATTCACGCCTTCCTTTTTCTGTCAGCTTAAAGTGTTTACTTCAGATGGACATGGAAAGAGACGCACGCAGCCTGAGAGTGTTTTAGAAAGACAAGCGAAGAACGATATTGACATGCCGTTACGTTTAACTTGTCTTGATGAACCATAATAATATCTGCGAAATTATTCTATTATTTTAGCATAATTTCATATGAAAGAGAGCAAATGTTTGTAACACTGATTAGAGTCAGGTATAACAGTGTACTAGTTAAAAAGAGGACAACATTAGGCATATTTGGTCTTTAAATGAAATTAAAGGATAACAACTCGTATCTACCAGCCCTCTAGTGGTGAGTTATAGTGTGGAATACGTTCATGCTTTTCTCCAGGAGGTCAAAGTCGTTTTCTGTACTTAATGAAACTACTCAAGTTAAAGCGATCATTCTCTATCACTCCAATCGCCCAAGGAGTGATGTCATTCCTTCATTGAACTGGGCAGTCGCTATCAGTAGGGCGTAGTGCAATTGGCTAAACATCTGACCGCACGAAAACACAATATAGTGCTTCAATATACCATCTACGCGCCGCATAATCAATGGGGAAATCGTACGTCGCCAGTCACTCGGGAGATACCGTTGAGAGCACATATTTTAAATCTGCACCGTCAGTGTGCGATTTAGTTTTAGAGGTTATCGAAGCATACAAAAGGTTGCCATGTTTTTGCAGGTTAGAATTATGGCTGCCACAAAAAGTGTAAAACAAATGACGCTCTGCAGGAGTCGGTTGATTTGTTTTCACGCTACTAAAAACAGCGACAATCATATCTTCGCAAATCGATTGTTTATATCTGTTTACTGTACAAGGATTGTAGTTGATTAAGCAGTGACACTTATACATACTTTGTTTACCATGTACCGGTATAATAATAAGATATAAGTACCCACTTCATTCCGTCCAGCATTTCAATTTCGAGTCTACACCAAAAGTACGAGATTTCAGGCCATCTTAATTAAAAATTAAACATAAAAAGGCATCCTCAGGCGTGACTATTTGTGTATGTACATTCATGCCCGATTTCACCAACAAATGTTAACACTTAACATGAGTTCAGCAATAGTTAAAACAAAAATTGCATTTCACAAACAAGTGTTAATGTAACACCCGTGTTAAATCTCATGTTAAACTAACAAGCCCAATTTCTAATGTTAAGTCCTTAACAATTGTAAATAGTCAAGATGGCGAGAATGAACTCAGCTGTTGATGTCGATTTGCTATATTTAAAACCGTCTAAATGGCATTCATAATAATGTACAGCCTATGAGGAGAAATGATTTTGAGGAACTATCCGAAGAAAATTGTTTTACGGAGGTATAGACTGTCGAAACATGATGTTATGAAGTTTACTACGGAAGTACAAGAGAGGTTAGAACATGCATCGAAAGGAATATGGCGATCTCGCCTTTGATTCAAGTATCAATAACCTTGCGATTTTATAATTCACTGAATTATGTGGATAATATATTGTCCACCTCCCGTCATGAAACGTTCAAGTCATTGTCCTTCGCTCCTCGTTTTAAATTTACGTAATACTGAGTTAGAACATGCATCGAAAGGAATATGACTATCTCGCCTTAGCTTCAAGTATTAGTAACCTTGCGATTTTATAATTCACTGAATTATGTGGATAATACACTGTCCACCTGCCGTCTTGAAACGTTGAAGTCACTTGCCCTTCTTCGCTGCTCGTTTTAAATTTACGTAATAATGAATTAGAATATACATCGATCTCGCCTTTGCTTCAAGTATTAATAAATTTGCGATTTTATAAATCACTAAATTCTGTGGATAATACACTGTCCACCTCCCATCTTGAAACGTTTAAGGCACTTATTCTTCGCACCTCGTTTTAAATTTACGTAATACTGAAAAGTTGTTTGGTGCTTGTAGTAGTGACATATGCATTTGAATTAAATTCGTTTCCAATATGTTCCCCGCGACATCTTTCTCTTATTTTCCACAATATCCTTACACTTCGTTACCATTTCAATTAACAATTCTTTCTCCGACGATGAGAAATTTGTCTTACGGCTTTATTTATGATTTTGTTCATCCGCCATTTGTGCAGACGAAAATGTAAACAAAAGCGCATCGGAGTACGTTCAGAAAATCATCCATAGCCTTCTATAGCTGTGATATTTACATGTTTCTTGGCGTTAACACAGGTTTGTTAACATTTTAAGAAATAGGTTGGTGAAATGCAAGAAATTTAACATTATTTTTAGCCCTGTGACAATTGTTACGTTACATTTGTTAACCTCGATTTTCACATCTGTTGGTGAAATCGGGCATCAATGCCAAAGCCAAAATTTGAACTATTGAACAACATGCCGGCATCACATTAAATCTTCCAACTCAATCCTGTTTTTTCGGTGAACCAACAGGAAGTCTCATATACAATGTTTACATGTGAACCGGCCGAGATGCTGGCAGGCTGAGAGCTGTTACTTCGTTTCCGGTCTGTAGTGAGTTTAACGGCAGATTGATTTTTATTTTGGATCTTGCGTAATGATTAAGAGCTATCGGTCGGAGACCGGGAGATCCGTCGTTCAAATCCCGGCCAAGGCTTGAATTTTCAGTCTTATTCTACCTAAACATGCATTGCCGTACACACGACCAGCGTTGGTACAGCTCTTTGGACATACCTTCTTATGACACATCTGCTTCTTTGTGCTGAGTTTGTTATAATGTATTACCGTTCATTTAACTCTTTATGATAGTTAAACAATCCTTGATGTGAATGAGTAGAGCCCGACTGAAAAATTCAATTCTACAGCCGGGATTTGAACCATAGACTTCCCACTCTCCGTGCGGTTACTCTAACCTACTGAGCTACTATGGCAAACGTGCCGATATGACATTAAATTCTCCAACTGACTCGTATGTTTCCCGGTAGACCACTAGGAGTTCTCATATGCTATGAGACACTCACGTTTTGTGGTGAGTTACTATGATGTAAGTACGTAAGTCCCAGGCTCCATAGTTAAACCACTATGTTATTCAGGTAAATTGAATAGCCACGTGTAGGCTAAGGTTTGAATGAGTAGAGCCAGACAGAAAAACGCAATGTCATAGCCGGGGTTTGAACCGCAGATCTCCCGCTCTCCATGCGGCTGCTCCAACCCACTGAGCTACTATGGCCAACATGCCGACATGACATTAAATACTCCAACTAACTCGTATGTTTCCCGGTAGGCCACTAGGGGTTCTCAGATGCTATGAGACACGCACCTTTTAGTGGCGACTTATTATGCTGTAAGTACTTAAGTCCCAGGCTTCCTAGTTAAACCACTATGTCATCAGGTAAATTGATGGAAGTAATCATTTTTTCACACTAGCCGTGTGTAGGCTAAGGTTTGTATGAATAGAGCCAGACTGAAAAATTCAATGCTATAGCCGGGATTTGAACCATAGATTTCCCGTTCTCCATGCGGCTGCTCTAACCCACTGAGCTACTATGGCCAACATAGCGACATGACATTAAATTCTCCAACTGACTCATGTTTCCCGGTACACCACTAGGGGGTTTTCATAGGCTATGAGACACGCACCTTTTTGGCGATTTATTACGCTGTAAGTACTTAAGTCCCAGGCTTCATAGTTAAACCACTTTGAATATGCAGGTAAATTGATGGAAATAATTATTTCTTCCAGACTAGTCGTGTGTAGGCTAACATATGTCTACCAGGAAACGTATTAGTCAGTTGGAGAATTTCATATCATGTCGGTATGTTGGCCATAGTAGCTCAGTGGGTTAGAGCAACTGCACGGAGAGCTGGGGATCTGTGGTTCAAATCCCGGCTATGACATTGAATTTTTCAGCGGTTCTACTCATCCAAACCTTAGCCTACACACGGCTAGTGTGAAAGAAATTATTTTTTCCATCAATCCCTGATTTGTTGCTTATTTCTGCCAGTGTAGTTTTATTTCCTCAGCACTTAGCCATTCCTTTAAAGTTCAGTTCCATTTCGTAAATTTTGGCGATTGCATGATGAGGGTAAGGACTTCGGTTAACATGAAGTACACCAATGGGAGTAGGCTTTGCTGTCCTCTTCTAAGTGATTTTGACAAAACGGGTAACTCCTAAGATATAAACATAATTTGGAACTAAGATGTATATTTATTTTCTAGCATGCTCCATTCCTTATGAATACTAAATGCCGATGATGGATGATAGAAAGGGTGACAACAGACTAATTTTTGGAATGGCAGGAAACCGGAGATCCCGGAGTAAAGCCGCACACGAGTCGTGTTGTGCACTACAACCCGTTTTAGGTTGCCTGGGCCGCCTTCTTGATAATAAAGCGATCCAATTGTTCGGTCACACGACTTACATGTGCTAAGTATAGTTTCTACAGAATAAGTAGCTGAAGAAATGAGAATGTAACACTTTTTTTCTTAACCTCAACCAGAAAATACTAAGCGTCAATAATCCTGAATCTTATTGTGTATCACATTATAAGTATTAAATATTTACACATTACTCAGAAAAGCGATAGGAAATGATTAAATATAACGAAACACGCCTGATCATAGACACGCCAAACCAGTGATGTGGCTATATCAGTTTTCCAGTAATGATATGCTTAGCTATAAATGAATTAGTTTTCTTTGAAATGACATTACTAATACTGTTTATGAGTAGGAGATTTTGTATTTTGGTTGCTCAACTTCGTGATTACATTTTAAGATTGTTTATATAAACTTATAAAAGTAATATTGGAAAGAATGTACAATCTGAAAGTTCTATCTTTTGAAACCGACCCAGATTGATGACTTTTGAACTCCATAGCTCCAGATGGAACGAGAAAGAGCTTCTGAGGGATACATTCCAGCATATTGGCAGCGCCGATATGAAAGTCTTTAACAAAAATACTATTTTCTACCAAAAAACGTTTGGTTTATATGAATCCAATGCAACTAGAAGCTTAACAACTAATACTGTTTAGCTACCCTTTCAGGCTCCAAGAGCTGTAATCCAGAGAAAACAAGTAGGTACAGCTTCAAATTCCAATATACTTTATACCGTAATGGGGAAACAATGCCAATCACGCTAATAAAGGCTTTACAGAATTACCGAAGTGTTTACTACACTTCATTTCCGCAGTGATAATAGAGGAAATATCGAAAACTATTTCTCTGCAGCTAGGCAGAAAGTTTATGGGACGAGATGACGTAAGGGAGTGAGTTAGACGGTGGTAAATTTAGTGCTGAGAAGCAGTTTCTCTTCCTGCTTGATGATGATGAACTGAAAATGACAGGAAAAAGGGAGTAGCTAAAACTCGCACATGCCTTGCTCTTTTATCTACTTCTGGAGAAGTGATTTTGCCCTCACGATAGTACCAGAGCTGTTTAATAAACAATGATTGTACATTTCTTACGGTCATAACATGTTGCACTAAAATTCAATCTTATATTCTGTAGGGTTAATGTGAAACATAAACGCCGTAGTAGATTCATTGTTGGTACTCCGCGTTCCCGCCTGTGAGAACCACGTAAGTTCAGACATGTTCAATATCGCCTACCGCTGCAACGGAGGTAACGTGCAGTTAAATTTGATGTTAGAGGAAGATCCGGAATTTCTTTCAAACGTAATCACTGCTGATGAAACTTGGCTACATCACTTTGATCCTGAGAGCAAACAGCAAAGCTCAGTGTGGAAATCTCCTTCATCACCAACCCCCACAAAAAGCAAAAGTGGTTGCTTCTGCTGGGAAAGTTATGGTTATCACATGCTTTGATATTGTGACTTTGTGGGTTCGTGAAATGAAAAGTCCAATTGCACCACTCAAAAATGATCTTTATTTCCACCGACTTACAGTTGAACACTTGCCAATTACACAGAATTACGTAACGCACACAATTACGATTCACCAGTTGGTCCGTTACAGTTCCACTTGCACTCGCAATCACGTAAACTCCTCCGACGCACGTATACAGTCTTCTCGTCCGTACACTAGCACGACGCTGCTTCGCTTCTCGCCAATAACTAACTGTCCTCACTCATTGCAGCCCTTTTTATAGGAATATCACTGTTTTCTAGAAGTCTCTGTTTTCAGTGAATCACCGCGAAGGTTCCAGATGGCAGTGGAAGGCGGAAGAGGCGGAAAGCGACAAGTGACACTTCCCTAATCATTCCCTCAGCTAGAGACTGAGAATAATGGGTGGGTGTGGCTTGGATGCCTCTGGTCCCTTCTCAGCTTTCGTTCGTCGGGCTTTCCGATAATTGGGTGACTATTCATGGAATGCTTTATCAACATGTTGTACCTGCACCCACATCAGTAACTGGACAATACTACAGGGATGTCCTGAAAACTTTGCAGGTCCATATCAGGCGCAAAAGACCACATTTCCCTGAAGCAGGCTGGATGCTGCAACACTATAATGCGCTGCTGCATATTGCCAATGTTGTTGCTTAATATATTGCAAAATTCAAGGTGTAGTGCATCCCTCACCCTCCCTATAGTCCGGATTTAGCCCCATGTGACGTTTTTTCTATTCCCTAACTTAAAGAAACGCCCTGGTAGGAGGCATTATCCATCATCAGAAGCAGTGGTGAAGGCTCCGGAGGCGATTTTGAAGGATCTTTCAAAATATGGTTTCCAGTAGGTCTTTGAAGACTGGCAGAAACGCTGGAACAAGTGCATCGCATTTAGGGGAGACTATTTTCAGAAGGACCATCAAAATTATGAGAATCAGTAAAGGTACGTTGTGAAAAAACAATGTGATCATTCCTTATTGAACAGCCCTCGTACACTGTGTATTTTGAAAATACAACAATTGGTGCCCAGAGCTGAGATTTTCCCAAGTTACGTTGGTTAAGCGAAGCATGTATTAAGGGGAGGACTGAATCGACTGGGATTCGAACTCCTGTGCTCTAATTGGAAACCTGATTCTATCTACTCGAGTTACAGGGATGGTCATTAATTAACTCACCGCTTATTAGCTTCAGCTACAGGGCTAATATTGATCTTAATCATTCTATGTAAGATATTTTTTACGGAGTCTTCTTTACATTCACGCTGTTCGCACCGTTTGCCAATTTTTAATAGATATGCATATGCCTTACATAAGTACTTTATTGATTTCCATTTATTGGCTTCATGACAGTGCTGATTATTTGTACTAAGTTAACAACGTACTTAAAAAATACCAAATCGCTGCTACAGTGGTGGCATACTACCTAGAGTACATGTAAATATGAAGAGAACAGCGTACAATTTTCAAACTTATTCTATTCCTCGTGTAAATTAACATACCTATTAAAGCGCAGAAAATAAATTACGAATTATATAGGGATGAGCTTAAAGCTTATATTATGTGGTCAAATAAGTACCTATAAAGTCGATTTTTTCATTTTGGTGTTTTTTAAATTTTATTGTTTTTTCTTTATTTCGAAGCACGTATCAGTCTTCAGTTGTTAATAAACAATCACAAAATGAGGTGAAGCAAAAAAAAAAAAAAAATGGTGGCACAGGGTATGAGCAAAGAGGTTACTCTCACGGTATGCGTTGATATGTATGGGAGTTGAGTCCAGAGGTTCTACCCCCATTAGTCTTGAACCCGTAGGAACAAGACCCGGGCCTCTTTCAACCAGGGAGTTATCCGAGCTGTCCCAAAGGGCGCTCGGCATCCTCCGTGGGGCTTTCCGTAGGGCAAGACCTAGTTACCTAACAAGCCCCCCCGTCTGGTCCTAGGGACACAAGACGGGATGGAAGTGGATACGCCACTTACGCGCGTCAACACTCAAGGTGAAGACTACCGATATGACCTCGGTGGGGCCGCCTGGTGATCTAGCATACCTTCTACTAGCTGAGCAGGCTAGTACCCGGAAACTTAATGGCTTCCCTCAACCCCGTCCGAAGACGCACTCGATTCCCACGGGTATCGGGAACACACTGCCCCCTCGAGTCCAACCCAATCCGAACAACTCCCGAAGGAGGGGCTCGGCTGTTCGGCCCGAGGTTCCTCTAGTAACGTCAGAGGTACGACGAGTGCTAAGGGTCCGCAGCGCCCGCACTTTGGCAGCTGAAGGGGACGGATCCCCTCCCCTATGGGAATGTATAGGAGTAACGATGGTTCTAATGACACTGGAATGCAAGATTCAGACTGGTTTAATGACTGCTTCTTTTTATCATTACATCAAACTCGAAGTTGCCGACCAACGTTATCGATATATCGATGTTAAGAGCTACCGTATGTAGACTGCTTATTACTCGATAACACTTAATTTGTTCTTCACGTACATAGGAACTGACAAAAATCTTCTCCCATCTCTTCTGATCTGCCTTCGACCGAGATAGAGGCGATGACTTTCTTAATCGGCCTGCCCGCCGCGGACTGTCTGTCCTCACTGTGCACAGCTGTGCGTGTGTGTCTGTCACTTTCAGCTCTAGAAGCATGTCTTTATTCGGGCCAAAACTCCTTTGTGACTATTTTGTCCATTGAGATTATTAGTCTCGGTCATGCCATCATTAAGGGTCAAGTGCTACCCACTGAGAGTTCTGTTTCTACCGTGTATATTGTTAGAACTATTCAACACAATGCACCTGTCTGCACATGGTGTAACAAAGATACACAATTTCGATGAAATCTCTTACGATTGCATTCCTTAATTTCGGTATCAGAGGGGAACAAAGTTTAAACTTATATATACAGAGTGTCACAAAAAGGTACGGCCAAACTTTCAGGAAACATTCCTCATACACAAAGAAAGAAAATATGTTATGCGGGCATGTGTCCGGAAACGCTTAATTTCCATGTTAGAGCTCATTTTATTACTTCTCTTCAAATCAAATTAATCATGGAATGGAAACACACGACAACAGAACGTACCAGCGTGACTTCAAACTCTTTATTACAGGAAATGTTTCAAATATCCACCGTTAGCGAGGTTACATGCATCTATCCTCCGTCGCATGGAATCCCTGATGCGCTGATGCAGCCCTGGAGAATGGCGTATTGTATCACAGCCATCCACAATACGAGCACGAAGAGTCTCTACATTTGGTACCTGGGTTGTGTAGACAAGAGCTTTCAAATGCCCCCATAAATGAAAGTCAAGAGGGTTGAGGTCAGTGAGCGTGGTGCCATGTAATTGGTCCGCCTCTACCAATCTATTGGTCACCGAATCTGTTGTTGAGAAGCGTACGAACAATTCGACTGAAATGTGCAGGAGCTCCAGCGTGCATGAACCACAATGGGGTATTTTGACAATTGTCTGCATGAATGATTTCAATTTACATTTTAAGAGAAATAGTAAAATGAGCTCTAACATGGAAATTTAGCGTTTCCGGTCACATGTCCACATAACATATTTTCTTTCTTTGTGTGTGAGGAATGTTTCCTGAAAGTTTGGCCGTACCTTTTTGTAACAACCTGTATATATATGTATATATATATCTATATATGTGTGTGTGCGTGTGTGTGTGTGTCTGTGTGTGTTTGTGTGTGTGTGTGTGTGTGTGTGTGTAATTTACGTCCTCCAACGTTAAGTCATATCGCACGATAAATGAAATGGGTGAAATGATGCTCAAATGAGCATAGGGTCCGTAGAGCTCAGAGTTACCCGACATTCGTCTTTCAGGATAAGGGAAAACACTGGAAAAATCTTAACCAGATAACTCACCCTGACCGATTCGAACTCGGGACCTCTTGAACGTGAGGCAGACCCGCTACCATCTACGCCACCGAAGCGGGCAAAGAGATGGCGGGAGTACAGAGAATTAATTGGGTCAAAGAGACGTAACTACTTACATGATTATCAAGCTGTATTGGCCTGAAATCGTCACCCCTCTCGGAGTAAATTAACTTATGCTTTTGCTGCAAATAACACAAGTACAGTAAAACTCGTTAATCCGGACCAATTGGGGCAGCCATTAGCTATGAGATACACCAAATATATGATACAACATAATAACTTATATACATAATAAGGTAACTAGTTAATACTTGAGACAGAGGGGGGAATTATGGTATAATAGAGATGGTTTTAAGGTTAGTAAATCATGATATGACTTTGGCAGGTCACCATATAATTAAAAACTTCATTATATATTTTTGTATGTGTCGTATTAATTAGAATAAAGCATAAAATAAACAATAAAATAAAATATGCATATATCTAATAGCCCGGTTTTTGGAAACTATACGAGGTCTTACTATACAAACTTCACTTTTAACTTTATTAACTTCTAAATCAGATTTCACAAAACAATTTACAAATTTTGCAGATACAATCTACTTTATACCTTAACGAAATAACTAAACCTAAAGATTGCTGGATTCCAGTAATCTTACAAATCTATTCATCTAGTCTATCTACACCAAGGCGGCCCGGGTTCGATCCCAGGCGTCCGCAAAGAGAGATTTGTGGTGGACAACATGGCGCTGGGGCGGGTTTTCTCCGGGACCTCCGGTTTCTTCGCCATCTCATTCCACCGGTGCTCCATCTTCATCTCATGTATCATCAGCGTCACCACCTGCGGTGCCATATGTAGTAAAAGCGGGCGTTAAACACTACAAATTCTAATCTATCTAAAACAGCCTCTTTTTCTATTTTACTTTACACCAACAATATAAATCAAATCTACATTTGAAGACATGCCCAGAAAAACGGGTTAACCCACATTTTTAAAAAAAAAAAATAAAGAAACACGTTGTTTTGTGAATGAGGTTTGAAGCAATGATTAAGATTA
This sequence comes from Mantis religiosa, assembly GCA_030765055.1. Lineage (NCBI taxonomy): Eukaryota > Metazoa > Arthropoda > Insecta > Mantodea > Mantidae > Mantis > Mantis religiosa. The sequence goes on along the minus strand of CM060952.1, from coordinate 196,729,983 downwards.
TTTTAGTTCATTTCTGAGAATATGAGACTCAAGAATTCAGTATAGTTATCAATGTTGTCCTTAATAGACGCCAAAACGTCACTAATGTAATAACATTAATAAAAGTAAAATATGAAGAATAAAGTGAAAACCTTTGTCACTATTTATTCAAGTTTTATTCTAAATACATTTTAAATACCTTTTAGGTATCACTAATAATTAAGTATGTCTTTTGGTTCTTAAACAAGGTATACTTTGGATTATTTCACTTTTCAATAAGTAGGAAGTAGTTACAAACTTTTCAGCTGTAGTCCGGCTGAACAAAAATGCTTCATCAGTAATATTCTGAGAAGCTATGGTCTCAGATTTAAGAGTTTTATAGCACTCATTATAAATTGGTGGGATATAATTCGTCAGATACAGTAAGCCTTTAATGTTGCAGGATTTATAGGTCTTGGACCATTGTACTTTGGAGGAAATGTCATATAACTAAACCTTAGTTTGCCAGATATTTTCCTTCTAATGTCCAAAGTGTCATAATCCTCAATGCCACCGTAACTTCCTTTAAAATATAACTTAAACGGATGGTATTTAAATACTTCCATGCATGTAACCTTGCTCACCTTGCCTGTCCATATTCTGAAACTGTTCTTTTCTGTTCTTTATCGTGAAAAGACTTTGCAGAGATGTGTGTGTGTGTGTGTGTGTGTGTGTGTGTGTGTGATACTTTACCCTGGGTTTTTCACTAACTCCATCCTTTGATGTGGAACATAAATGTAAGCTGCTTGACTTTTTTCCCCTATAAGGCCGAAATCAGGGTCACAAGGCCCAAATGTATGACCGGCCACTAGATGGCAGGCACAGAGTATGAATAGGTTAGCACATTTTTGACATTATACGTATAGCATACCACGAAACGCAAGAACTTCAACTCTCTTTATTTAGCGTAATATGATTGCCGGATTATAGACCAGCACAAGAAAAGATAGCTCACTGCCGCAACAACAGAGGACAGCACTTATCGCAAACTATTTTATTTTGAGGTTTAGCCCGTTTTTCCGGGCATGTCTACATTTCTACTACAGCTTTAATTCTTGTAACAAGCTACGAAAGACTGCTTCTTACAGTTTTAGAATGTCATCTTCTGTAACTGTTATCCAAAGCTTCCTCCTACTTGGTATCCATCTCCTGAAGGAATTGGCATCAGTAGATGGAGCTGGTTCGTCAGTTCCAGACATCCGGGTAGTCATCTCTCCGCTTCTGCATAATCAGTTGTGTCTGTTCGCTCTGATACTCTCCATATACATCTCTCTTTCCTGGTATTCTCTTTCTGTCTGTGGCCTTTCTGTCTTTTGGTCTTCTTTCTGATATCCTTAATTGGGTCTTCTATTTATCGGTTGTGCATCTTATATTAGGTCTTCAAGTCTGGTAATCTATATCTTCAGTTTCCCTTGGTCCTGTTTCCCTCCGACGATCTCTTAAGTAATATTCTTTTCTCGTAGATTGAAATGTTCTTACATTTGTTTCTTGAAATATTTTGTCGCGGGTCATACAATCCTCTACCGCCTTAACGGGTATTATCTGAGACATATTTTCTAAATTAGCATAATCTTCTGCATCTCTTAAGATGTTCTATAAACAATTTCCTTGAAGTTTTCTTCGACTGTCTTCTACTAGTTCACTATATTTATTGAATTCAAAAATAGCATATTCAGGCGAATCTAAATAGTTTACATTGCTCACATAAATCTGAGTTTTTCTTCCCTTTTCTTTTTAAATATACATTATATGGGCCACTTCCTGTAACAAAGTGAAAAAATTCCTTTTCTTGGTTTTATATGTTCCAATTTTACCCTCTCTTTAATGTCCGGAAATAAATCACGCACTCTTCCTCCTAGGTGTGCATTATCCCACTCTTCTTGTCATTCTTGTAATAAATAATTTTTCACTTCTTTCTTAGTATTGCATCTTTTCCCCATACTTTTAAAAATATTCCCATATTCTTCTTTCTATAGCAAGTAAGTTGCACCCCTTAATGTAATGATATAGTCAAAAGGCCAAATTCCCGCTACTATTAGTAGGTTCAAAGTAGAGAGAATAAAGCATACTTAAATGTCTGAAATACACCCTTACTACAAGATCTGGAGAAGGAGAAAACCAACCTAATTCGATTAGGATTGCAATTTTAAGACACCGTGTCACGTTCAGGAGTATTTATGTGGGTGGCGAAATTCCGTAGATTGGTATTCGGTGGAGTAGAGGGACTCAGGCGGTTGGCTCTTGTTGCCGAGCCGATTACCCGGGCGGGCGGGCGCGGCCCTGCCCTGGCCAGGGTAGGCCACAATCAATAGAGAAACAGGCCGGAGCCCTCTCAAACAGATGCCGGGAGATGAAACAGCTCAGCGCTCGGTAGTTACGCACGTCTAGCTGTTGCTAACACATCTCTTTTCCAAGCTGCTACCTTCATGTCATGGCCTGAAATGTTTGAGTTCAGTCAAATATTCATCGCATAGGAAATGTCTCAATGTGGACTAATAGCGTGCTTTCACTCAGGGTAACTTTGCCTTTAGTTAACTTAGGTAACATATAAAATGGAGTAACTATTTCAAAATGTATTCTCATGACTTTCTCGGTTCCTCCTCTACGAAATATTATTATAAAGGCCAATGGCGTAATTATCTATTTTTGTTAGTATCCCGTTTTTATTAGCCTTTAATTTCAATGTTCACATCGACAGCGTTTCTTTTGCAACATATTGGCTATAGGCAACCATGTTTACTCACACACACTGAGAGTATGGAGCGACAACGAACAAACTTTGCAAGAGAAAAATTCCCACTGACCTGCCGAGAGTGGAAATTGCAGCCAGTTTCACTATAGTTAATCAAAATACACAAAACTCACTTGGAAAAATATACGTGCAATTTTTTCTGTTTAGAAACAATGAAATGCGTCACTGATCAGCACGCGCTATGCAGTCACTTTCATCTGTCATGAAATTGTCATCGTATTTATGGAGTTACTTATTTTGCATCAGAGTTTTCATAAAATCCCTACATTACATTTGTGGTCTGAAAAGTTACCGACCTCAACTTGAAGTTGGCACCACTCGTAAATATGAGCTTGTAAATTTCGTTGCTCATCCTTTGACAGTTACTCACCAAAGTTTCAGCCATTTTGGACGCTCACTTGTTATGTAACAGTTGTTTGATTGAGTTGATGTGAGTGTTCTAATGAAAATTCAATCTTATTATATTCTGTTAGCTTCATGTGAAACAATCACGCCGTAGTAGTTTCATTGTTGGTAAGTCTGGTCCCTCATTTGAGAACTAAGCAAGTTTAGACATGCTCAGTATCGCCTACCGCTGCAAAGGAGGTAACACGCGAGGAACAAAATTCAGCTTTGAAATTCTGCTTTCGTCTCAACAAATCTTCAGTTGAGGTCTATACAATGTTACAGCAGGCCTATGGAGAGTCTGTTCTTCCCTACAGAACAGCTCGAAGGTTGTTTAAAATGTTTAAAGAGGGGAGGCAATCAATTTCAAGGGAACGTGAACTTTGTGCTCCAGTTACTCCTCTTACGGAAGAAAACATCAACACTGCTGCTGCCATTGTGAGACAGGATCGACGAATTACCTTAAGATCACTTTCTGATATACTGAACATTTCACTGGATGCCACCCACACGTTGGTGACAGAAACATTACACATGCGATGTGTTTGTGCACGATGGGTTCCAAGACTGTTGATACCCGAACAAAAGGACATTCGCATACAGGTCTGCATGCAGTTAAAGTTGATGCTAGAGGAAGATCCGGAGTTTCTTTCAAACGTAATCACTGCTTATGAAACTTGGCTACCTCATTTTGATCCTGAGAGCAAACAGCAAAGCTCAATGTGGAAACATCCATCACCATCCCCCCCAAAAAGCTGGGGAAAGCTATGGTCATCTCATTCTTTGATATTCATGGAATGGTTAATCAATAAGTTGTACCTGCACACACATCAGTAACTGGACTATACTGCAGGGATGTTCTCAAAACATTGCAAGTCCATATCAGGCGCAAAGGACCACATTTTCGTAAAGCAGGCTGGATGCTGCGACACGATAATGCGCGGCCGCATATTGCTTATGATGTTGCTGAATATCTTGCAAAAATCAACGTGAAGTGCATCCCTCACCCTCCCTATAGTCCGGATTTAGCCCCATGTTGCTTTTTTCTATTCCCTAGCTTGAAGAAACGCTTTAGTGGGAGGCATTATCCATCATCAGAAGCAGTGGTGAAGGCTGCGGAGGCGATTTTGAAGGATCTCTCAAAAATGGTTTCCAGCATGTCTTTGAAGCCTGGCAGAAACGCCGGGACAACTGCATCCCATTCAGGTGAGACTATTTTCAGAATGACCATCAAAATTATGAGGATGAGTAAAGGTACGTTGTCAAAAGAAAACTGTAATCATTATTTATTGAGCAGCCCTCGTACTTATAGCCAATGGAGGCAGCAGCCAAAGCTATTGTCAACTCGATGGCTCAATTACTTTAACGGCTTATTGATCTCAGGATGGCAGGTTTAATCTCGGCTCAGATGTTAGAAAACAGAAACTCCTGAGGGATGAACTTCGGGCACATCCTGGCGCTTGACAGTTTCATTTTCATTTTATACAAAATTATAATCTTTGAGAATTGGTATAATTTTTACTTCAGCTATTAGTTTCCTTTGAAGTTCGTCATATTCGCCTTTGTTTTAGACTTCCACGCCTTAGTTAAAAAAATAGGACATGCATAATTTTCCCAGTTACCGCGAGATTGGTTTCTGAGTACATTTTTAATCATAATCGTATTTCTAATTAATAAAATTAATAACAGCTTCTTCCCTAGATAACGTTCTATGGTTTCATGAAATTCTTAAGCTAATGGATTCTAGATAAACGTATCGTCACTTCTGAAGTATTTTGTTACAGAATCAAGGTACAACTATTGGAAAATCTTGCGTTTTTATTCAGGAAACTTTCATATCATTAAGAAAATTAAAGATATGCGTCCCATTCCATAAATAAAATGCATGATTTATTCTATTATCTCGGAATTAATTAGAATATCTTATCAAATAGAATATAAGGATTGACGCTTTAGTCATTTTATCGACATCTAATCCGCCCTCCAAAGCAATTCAAAATACCAAGCCTCTCAGTTTCATTTCCAGTTCAAATATCTGTAACTCCCCCAAATAACATATAAGTATCTTATCCCGTACGCGTTAATCTATCATATTGTGAAGCGAAGTAGAATTGACAGGATACGTGTGCGGGATTAGTTCAACTATGTTAGGTCGAAGAGACATCCTTTGAATCGAGGCGTCAGGATTGAATCGCTGTTTGTTGTTATGCTACATTGCGTCAGTGAAGTTTCTGTGTAGCGGCTACACGTTTTAGAGGGAGGGGGGACTAGCAAAAGCAATTGTGTTGCCAGGCGCTTGTATCAAAACAAAATACAAATTGTGCGCTCATCCAAATTATTCTTAAATATACCGGAAGTGTTGTTGTTAAAGAAACATTTCAATTGTTTTACATATATTTTAAAGACTTTCAGTAAATATACGAGGGCTGTTCAATAAAGAAAGATCACTTTTTTTGACAACGTAGCTTTACTCATCCTCATAATTTCGATGGTTCTTCACAAAATAGTTTCCCCTGAATGCGATGTACTTGTCCCAGCGTTTCTGCCAGTCTTCAAAGACATGCTGGAAACCATTTTTGAGAGATCCTTCAAAATCGCCTCCGCAGCCTTCACCACTGCTTCTGATAATGGATAATGCCTCCTACGAAGGCGTTTCTTCAAGTTAGGGAATAGAAAAAGTCACATGAGGCTAAATCCGGACTATAGGGAGGGTGAGGGATGCACTTCTCAGTGATGTTTGCAAAATATTCAGCAACATTGGCAACATGCAACCGCGTATTATCGTGGTGCAGCATCCAGCCTGCTTCACGGAATTGTGGTCTTTCGCGCCTGATAAGATTTGCAAAGTTTTCAGGACATCGCTGTAGTATTGTAACTGATGTGTGTGCAGGTACAACATGCCGATAAATCATTCCATGAATATCAAAGAATCAGATGACCATAACTTTCCCAGCAGAAGCAACCACTTTTGCTTTTTTGGCGGTTGGTGATGAAGGAGATTTTCACACTGATCTTTGCTGTTTGCTCTCAGGATCAAAATGATGTAGGCAAGTTTCATCAGCAGTGATTACGTTTGAAAGAAACTCCGTATCTTCTTCTAACATCAACTTTAACTGCATGTTACCTCCATTGCAGCGGTAGGCGATAATGAACATGTTTGAACTTGCCTGGTTGTCACAGGCGGGAACCAGGAGTACCAACAATGAAACTACTACGGTGCGTTTGTTTCACGCGATACTAACAGATTATAATAAGATTGAATTTTAGTGCGAAAAATTATGGCAGTAAAGAAATTATGACCATGCTTTATTGACCAGCCCTGGTGCATTCGCTGGTTTTTGGATCCCTACTCAAGCTCTGCAGATCGTTCTGCCAGTGCGTCCCACAGCCGTTAGGTATCTATCCTTACCTCAAATCCTTCGTAGCATAAACACGCAGCAATGGAACCCAATAACTCCTTAACAACCTTTACACCTGATGTTATTCTTCAGAATTTGGTGTTTCGAATTTAATAAATACGGCAGACGACATCCTTACCGGAGAATCGTAAACTGTGTAGATAGATCAAGTAAATAGCAAATTGTAGGTTTAAATATTTTGGCATCACTCATTCCAACGATGTAATGCTGGCAGAAGGCCAAGAATTTTTTGTCTAATGAATCAAAAAGATTCTCCCCCACTTGAAAGACATGGCTTACCTGACGACGTGACGTTGCCAACCTAACTATGATTAGATGTGGCGCACCTGGGTTAGAGACTGCATACCGCCACACGGTATGTGGGGACATGGCGTGGATGATTCATAAGTGTTGCATAACATAAAACAAACATATATATATATATATATATATATATATATATATATATATATATATAAATTAAAGTGACATGTCGTATTAAAAATGTATTTAAAATTTGTTCAATTAACAGTGTCTATTCAATTCGCTGGTTCTTCTCCAAGAAAACTTCAATGACAGACTTTTCAAGAGTTGCCTGCTGTTGCTTTTTAGGTTTATTAAACAGCCCCTTTTCCACTGATAACAAGCACACAGATGAAAGTTTATTTTGAGCTTTAGAGTTTCTTAGATGAGTGTGTATTCTGCGGACCGCTGAAATAATTCCTTCTGGTGATGCACTGGTGGAAGAAATGATCAAAATTTAAAGTGCAATCATGTTCATTTTTTTTACTTATGTCCTCCAACGTTGAGTCATATCGGACGATGAATGAAATGGACGAAATGATGCTAAAATGAGTCCAGGATCAATGGAACCTTGTGCTAACCGACATTCGTCTTTTAGGAAAAGGGATAACCCCGAAAAAAGCCGTATCCGAGTAACTCCCTATCCGAGATTCGAACTCAGGACCTCTTGTACGTGAGGAAGAAGTACTACCACCACGCTACCGAGGCGGGCGTGTGATTATAAAAGCCCTCAAGATAAATGAAAAACGATGAATTGAGAAAGAAACAGATGAAGGTTATGAACTGTGAGATAAGCAATTTTTTGGAGAATGAAACGTTCAATGCTTTTACCTAGCCAAAAAGAAACTATTTATAATATTTATTACATTTGACGTACAGTTATAAATGAGCTGTCAAATGAAAAAGCAACTCAAACAGTTTTGTTTGTTGGTACCAGTGCACATGTGCGTGCAATGTTTTTGCCACAATCCGCTAGATAGTGGTAGTAGCAAAGATGTGGATTTAGTAAACAGAGAGCGTTTTGTGTTTTGCAGTTTGCAAAGAATGACTCTGTAATTACTGTGCAACGTGCGTTCAGCATTAAGTTCGGTTGTGATCCTCCTAGTGATAATAACATTCGTAGATGGTATCAACAGTATGAAGATACGGCTGCCTTCGTAAAGGGAAGAGCTTGGGACGACCAAGAGTAGGTGAAGAGATTCGTTCACTCGTAGCCCAAAGAAATCAGTCCGGAAGGCTAGTCGTGAATTACAAGTTGCTGTGTTGAGTGTTAGGAAAGTTGCAATAAACCGCTTACGGCTAATTCCTTGCCATTTACAGTTACTACAGGCTCTAAAGCTGACAGACCACGGATTACGTGCCAAATTCGCATCGTTTCATGACAATGACGATTTTATGGATCGTGTTGTCTTCAGTGATGGTTCGACCTTAGTGGACAAGTTAACACTCATAATGTGTGCATCTGGAGCTCTGAAAATCCTCACGAGATGGTCCAAATGCAAAGAGATTCCCCTAAAGTGAATTTTTTGTGCTGTATCCCGGCGAAAAGTTTATGGGTCTTTCCTTTTTGGTGAAACTACTGTAACTGGCACTTCTTACCTTGATACACAAGAGCAATGGCTCTTCCTTCAGTTGGAAGAAAATGAGCCAGAGAACTTTATTTTCCAGCAAGATGGTGCGCGACCTCACTGGCATAACTAAGTATGCGGTTGGTTGAACGTCACTGTAACCGAGCGCTGGATAGGCCGAAAGGGCCCCAATGACAGGGCTTGCTATGCATGGCCTCCACATTTTCCTGACCTAACGCCATGCGAATTTTATCTTTGAGGCTTCATCAAGGATCGTGAGTACGTGCCTCCGCTACCAGCCGACTTCCCTGAATTAAGAAACCGGATTGAAGCAGCTGTTGCTACAATTACTAAATACAAACTTATCACCGTTTGGGAAGAACTCCGCTATAGACTTGATGTGTGCCGTGCGACAAAGGGTAGTCACATTGAACATTTATAAGATTCTTGGTAAAATTGTTTGAGTTGTTTTTTCATTTGACATATCATTTATAACTGTAAGTTAAATGTAATAAATATTATAAGGAGTTAAAGCCCTGATATTCATTTATATATACCCTGTATTATAAACATACTCCTCTCCAAATTCTTATTTATTCTTTAGGGTTCCTTACCAAAGTGAATTTAATTTAGTTTTGACATTCAGTGCTGCCTGTACGTATATTTAGCTATACTTGAATAGGTATAAATCAATATTTAATTTATAAAGCTTAATTATGTATATAATTACGAACATTGCATAAATATTTGTCAAAATCAATGTAAAGTAGTAAAGACAAACGAAGCTCGAAATTTGCTCGTACCGCAGCTAATGGAATTGTCATAGCCAACTGTATTTTTATACGAGAATTGACCTCCTAACCAATGAGTGGTGAAATGAATAGTAAACACAAATCAATTGTCATAAATTAAATTACTGTTATCAATATTTGAGAATTATATACAAGTTGTTAGGGATATGTGTGCCCAGATTTCGTGTAACAATTTTATCTATATTGAAAAATGAATGAGATAGTTGAACATTACTGAGAGTCAGGCAAAAGAGCAGGATTCGAGAGCTGCATATATTTGTTTTGGTTGTGGTATTGATTAAAATTAAAATTAGAAGGAATAAATCATATTACTGCTCACAACAGAAATGAAGGAAAAGTATGTTCTAAAGATGATTAATAATGTAGTAAGATCCATATAAATCTGAACTATTTCAGTAGAACATACCTTTTGAACTAATAGAAGAACACACGTACAACTTTGGGAGAATATAATACACAATTGGGATATTACATTACAATATATACATCACAGAGAAAATGATGGAAGCGTCCTCCACCAGCAACTATACATGTCGTCTCACCATATTCTCTGAAGTTTTACGGAGAGTATCCTCGCCAAAGTTACTTATTTCCGTTCGAATGGATTTCTTCAGAAAATTAGTTACAGGTACCTCATTCAGATACCTCACACAAAAATTCCGGTGAGGTTAGGTCAGGGGATCTGGGGGTCCACAGATCTTTTGAGATTATTCGATTATCAAAGAAACTGGTTACAAGTTCCATGGTGCCTTTTGGATGTATGGCACGTTGCTCCATCTCGCTATGCTATCTATGCTCTATGGGAGCGTAGCTATGGTTAAGGTAGAGCAGAAGAAACATCTAATTCAAAATCAACTGAGTAACTGTACTCCAGAAATGCATAGCGTTTCTACAAGGCACCCCCTGGATCTGGATGAGATCAGGGGCGCTTTAGTAACATTTAAATACATATTGGCATAGTATAAGTATACCTTTTGAGATGTGTTCCTTGTATGGCTGAACCTTGTGCAACTGGTAAGAGATGTACGGACCGGTGCACTCTGTTGGCGATCTTACTCGTAGTAGAACTTTTTAAAATGAACTGTTGTTAATATTTATAGAGCCACCCAACTAAGAGACCATCATCAAGTCCCCTCTCAAATCTCTCCGACAAGTCCCGCGGTTGCTAACTCAACCAAGCTTAAATAGTGGTCCTACACAAAAGCCAAATCATCAATTCCCATGCTAACTGTTAATTTCCTCCCAATTATTGCACCATATTGTGTAATCATTGTTTACATAATTGAGAACATGTTTAGACCTGTTACTGGCCACCTAAGCATTATTTTCCTTGATCAGGAGGATGTGTGATTCTTTGTTTACAACATGGATCCTGAAAATGTCTTAAGAACTATTTCAGATAGAGAATGTGCTTTAAAACAAACTTCATGTTCATGCTGAAAATTTTCTGCATGATTTATGGTTTTATCCATTATAAGAGCTATATAGTGATTCTGCCTATTTGTGAGTAAATACTGGATTTTAAAGTTATCTGATTTATATACATCGATGTAGGCGGGCTGTTCAATAAATAATGATCATAATTTTAACGGTCACAATTTCTCGGAATAAAATTCGAACTTATTATATTCTGTTAAATTAATGTGAAACAAACATGCCGTAGTAGTTTCATTGTTGATATTCCTGGTTCCCACCTGTGAGGACCAGTCAAGTTCAGACATGTTCAGTAAAGCCTACCGCTGCAATTGTGGTAACACGCGAGGACTTTGAAATTCTGCTTTCGTCTCAACAAATCTTCAGTTGAGGCCTGTAAAATGTTACAGGAGGCCTACGGAGAGTCTGTTCTTCCCTACAGCACAGTTCGAACGTGCTTTAAAATGTTAAAAGAAGGGAGACAATTAATTTCAAGGGAAGGTGGACCCGGTGCTCCAGTTACTGCTCTTACAGATGAAAATGTCAACGCCGGTGCCATTGTGAGAGAAGATCGACGAATTACCATAAGACCACTTTCGGAAGTATTGAATATTTTACTGGATGCCACCGACACGTTGGTGACACAAATTTACACGTGAGACGTGTTTGTGCGCAATGTGTTCCAAGACTGTTGATTCCCGAACAAAAGGACATTCGCATGCATGTCCGCATGAGCTAAAGTTGATGTTAGAGGAAGATGCGGAGCTTCCTTCAAACTTAATCACTGCTGATGAAACTTGGCTACATCATTTTCATCCTGACAGCAAACAGAGAAGCTCAATGTGGAAATCTCCTTCATCACCAACCCCCAAACAGCAAAAGTGCTTGCTTCTGCTGGGAAAGCTATCGTCATCTCATTCTTTGATATTCATGGATTGGTTTATCAGCATGTTGTACCTGCACACTCATCAGTAACTGGACAATACTACAGGAGTGTCCTGAAAACATTGTTAGTCCATATGAGGCGCAAAAAACCACATTTCCGTAAAGCTGGCTGGATGCTGCAACACCATAATGCGTGGCCGCTTATTGCCGCTTATTGTTGCTGAATATCTTGCAAAACTCGACGCCAAGTGCATCCCACACCCCCTCTATAGTCTGTGATTAGAGCCATATGACTCTTTTCTATTTCCTAACTTGAAGAAACGTCTTCGTGGGAGGCATTATCTATCATCAGAAGCAGAGGTGAAGGCCGCGGAGGCTACTTTGAAGGATCTCTCAAAAATGATTTCCATCATGTTTTTGAAGGCTGGCAGAAACTCTGGGACAAGTGAATAGCATTCAGGGGAGCCTATTTTAGAAGAACCATAAAAATTATGAGGATGAGTAAAGGCACGTTGTCAAAATATTTGAAATAATTCCTTATTGGACCAGCCCTCGCACGCAAGTACTCTTAGGTCTATCTTAAGGGACTCCAATACACTGTGTCAGGTAAATATATGAAACTGTCTACTTTATTCTTAACCGTTATGCGGCATTTATGAGAAAGTGATTTTTTTTTTTTTTTTTTTTTACTTGTTCCATTTATACCCCGCCTTTAACTACAATGGTCATATCGGCGGCCGTTCTCCTTTGAAACATAGCGAAGGTGTCAACTCGTATTCGTTAGGTTTCTTTTCTTAATCATTAGATCACACACACACACACACACACACACACACACACACACATACACACACACACATTCATACTTCCAGACTCTGGGGAAGATGGGGAATTATCTTGGTCGGAGAAAAATCCCCATTCCCACCGCCGGGAATCGAACCCGGCAGGCCAGTGCTCTGCCGACTGAGCTACGGGGCCAGCCTGGTTGATTTTATTCTAGTCTTCTTTCTCCATATTTTTCAATATATGAACTTATATATTGATTGCAGTTTCTTTTGTGTTGAACATAACTTTGTACTATATCGGCTCCTATGTGAGTCCAATACTAGATTTCCGTTTATCTACTGCATATAATGGCATAGAAAATATTTCTAGATATGGGATTTGTTTAGTACTTCCAGTGAGTGTTGCAGTTAATCTGTGCTAGATTGTGAGTGCGATATCTACTTCACCACCATAGCCTGCACATTGCATTAGTAATGAGGTTGAAGGCGGTTGAAAACGCCTTGAGAGGTAGTCTAACCCGCTAAACCGGGAACAGTAAAAGATAACGCACCCCAGCCATTACGCCCTCGCACCTTCTAGTGGGAACTTTGTCGCAAAGTTACGCGAAGCCTGCACAAGGGGTTTTCATCTTTAATGTCGGACGGCGTTGGGCGCATGCGCCCGATGCTCACTTGGCGGCGCAGGCCTTGTTTGTCTCTCGTCGATTTATTATTCAGAGGCATGGAACCTTCTCATATTCCCCCACCCCTTTTTATCTTCAGTCATTTTCTTGCCCCGGTGCTTAAGCCAGTATCTTTTGCTTTCATGTTTCTGAAGCAAGAGAAAGGGAAAGCTACAATGATGCTCTTTTTCCTTTGAATCAAATCTGCCAGTCTCTGAAATGTCAGTTATAATTTTTCCCTTATGTTTTATTTTAATATATAAAAATTATAATTATAGCAAATATAAACCTAAAGCTGATGTACGAACACTAAAATATGAAAATGCATGGGCACTAAGTTTATAAAATCTCCGGAATCAAATTCAAAGTCACTCACTTTTTTCTCGGGCAGCCAGCAAGCTGAAAAAACGATTATATATCAACGTTTCGGGAGTGTTCATCTCTCCCATCATCAGGATATTTATAAAATGTTATAACCACAAATGAAAGACTGGATATAACACAAGTATAAACAAAGACAAAACACTATCAAAATTTGCATTACTGAACAAAAGACAACCCGGGAAATAGGAAAAACCGGAAGGACTATCGCTACTAGAATAATCGAACATGAACGGAGCATTCGTTTAATATAACCTGCGAAGTCTGGGCTGGCAGAGCATTGTTTTGATAACGACCACAGAGCCAATTCTCGGGAGTGACCATCTTGACAAAATGCAACAGTTACTGGGAGCGGAGGATTTAAGGAGGCTTTGGCGATTACCTAAAGGAACACGCTTAATCGTGATGCTGGATTTCAGTTCAGATAGCCTTGAAAACCGGCCTTAAAAGTGTAAATTCGTCGATTTAAGAAGATCAATACAGCTTGATAATAAAGTTAAGTAGTTACGTTTCTTTGACCCAATTTTCTATGCTAACGCCATCTCTTGACCTGGCATTTCATTTACTGAAAAGAGTCTTTTGTTCAGTATTGCGAATTTATATAGTGTTTTGTCTTTGTTTAAGTTGTTATATCCAGTATTTCATTTTGTGGTTATAACATTTTATAAATATCCTGATGATGGCAGAGAAGCACACTCCCAAAGCGTTGATATCTAATTATCTTTTCACCTGGCTGGCTGCCCGAGAAGAAAGTGGGCGTTTTTGTCGCCAGGAAAGCTACAGGTATTTTTTAAAATTCAAAGTCATAAACTGGAATATCTTGCGATTACTGCTATGTGGATAATTCTAGCTGGTGATATCTTCCTCAAAAGCATTAATCTCGTAATATTTTGATAGCAATCAAATCACCTATCTCACTCTGCAGCTTAAAAGAAAACGTAACACAACTTTTCGTCTGCAGTAACAAAGTTTAATTATTTGTACTTATGAATTCTCTAATATGAGTTCACGGATGCTCAAGAAATCAACAGGTTTCGATTCTCCAGAAGTCATTGATATCTCTAGTGCTGGAATGCACTAAAATATACTTGAAATGCTTCGAAATTATTTGAGATAGTATGGAAAGGTAGAGTCAGACAGAAAAATTCAGTGCCATAGCTGGGATTTGAACCACGGAACTTCTGGTCTCTGTCCAGCCGGTCTAACCATTGAGGTACTATGGCCAACATGGCGATATGATATTAAATTCTCCAACTGACTCGTGTTTTTCCGATAAACCACTAGGAGTTCTCATAAACACATGAGACAACTACCTTAATGGTGACTTACAACGTGTAAGTACTTTAAGGCCCGGGCTTTTGAGGCGGTCCTTGACCGTTAAGTACCTCGTTGAACCCTCCCGGCACTCAACACCTCATATGATAAGATGTCTGATGGGTGAGGACTATGGATGGGAGGATTTCAACAGGTCGGGGTTTTTCTCAGGTTATATCTGCATGAATACTCGCTTTTTGAGTTCCAGGGAGTGGGTGCGTCCTTACAGTGTGCGGGTATTATCATATAGAAGACACCACGACCTTTGAATGGCAAGTTTATTGTTACAATTAGTCCTCCCCACTCGCCACTGTTGACTTGATGTTATTCGCACATTAGGCGCGAGGTTTGAGATTTGCCCGTTGTTGTGCGCATGACACGACGGCTAGTCTGAATCACAGCCGCGAGTGGACTTGTAAATCACTAGAACGCGCCGAGTGTTGTGTGTATCTGTATACGCATTGTTTCTAAACGTCGAGGGCATTACTTCGTCCAATCACGAACACGGACTTTGATGAATTTTCAGTACTTGTTGCCCCCTTCACTCGCCGAAACACGGCGTTTTTCCTAGCAAACATCGAACGTCGCCATTGCACAAATTTCCCCTTCCTTTCACCGAATTTTGGACACTTTAGGGGTCATATGACCGGTTGCTTGTTCCTTATAGGTTGTGTGTCATCCCTACTCTTAAACTTAATAGCAATTTATAGTGTCTGAGGCATGTATTCCACGAAACTTTCACCTTCCCATAGTCCAGCTAATTAGTGCATAAGCATGTTTGAAAATGTGTATCTTAAATTCCAGTGTCTATTCCCTCGTCACGTATCATGTGCTGACCAAGGCATGGGCTAGCTACGAGGGTCTAGCATTGAACAATGCCACCTTTTGTTGGCTAGAAACACAACGAAAATACCTGTGAGGGAAAGTGTTCATGTTCCTCGTTCTCATGACACATTGGGTTCTCCCGCTTTCAATAATATATATATCGGGATTGCCTTTTTAGTTTCTGCACTTGTATATTTAATGATTATCCTCTATATTTGTTATAACTTTGTTTAATTCATATTGTGGTATCTATTCGCCCTTAATTATGCGTTTAATAAGACTTTCGCGGCTATTATTACAATGTTATGCCTAACAGGGACGGTATCATTTTATAGTTAACCACTATTAGAACAATTAATGGAAATTAATTGTTCTTTCACACTGGCCGTGTGTACGCTATAGTATGAAAAGGTAGAGTCAGGCTGAAAAATTCAATGCCTCTAGCCGGATTTGAATGACGGATCTTCTAGTCTCCTCCAGCCGTTCTAACCATTGAACTACTGTGGCTAATGTACCTATATCACATTAAATTCTACAACTGATTCTTATTTTTCACGGTAAACCACTTAGGAGTTCTCTTAAACACATACCTTTCCATACTTTAGCCTACACACGGTCAGTGTGAAAGAATAATTAATTTCCAGAATTAAGACGGTGTGTGTTTGAGAAACACCGAGTCTGTGGCTCTATTGATGATAATTTTTCAGCGCCTGAATAGTATAATTATGCTGTTGGCATGAAAACCTCAAGGATGTTATCTACGTATCATATTCTTTGTAGGAAATAGCATAAAGCGGAAGGCTCTCACTCGATGAATGCCTTGCCATCACAACGATATAGTAAAACACGTACAAGCATGAAAATGAGCTGAAGCTAATGTAATATAGCCTGATCCATATAAATCTGAACCATTTCAGTAGGTCACAACTTTTGAACCAACTTTAGCAGAATATAATACACAATTGTGGGATCACATTACACTATTTACATCTCAGAGAAAATATTGGAAGTATCCTTCACCAGCATCTATACATGTCTGCACTCGTCTCACATATTCTCTGAAGTTTTATAGAGAGTATCCCTGCCACTCTTACTTTTTTCGGTTCGAATTGATTCCTGAGAACATAAATTGTCCGTGGCCTATTCTTGTACAATATTTTTAGATAGCCCCACAAGAAACAATCCGGTGAGGTTAGGTAAGGGGTTCTGGGCAGCCACAGACCTTTTGAGATTATTTGATTATAAAACAAACTGGTTAAAAGTTCCATGGTTTCATTAGATGTAGGGCACGTTGTCCCATCTTGCTGGAAATAGCCTTCTCTCAATTCGAAATCATCGAGCTGCTCCACAAATGTCTTGAAGATACACAGATAAACTTCAGTGTCTACAGTCCTATCAAAGAAAATGGGACCAACGATCCATAGATGCTGGTGGAGGACACTTCCAACGTTTACTCTGAGATGTATCTCGGAGTGACGCTGGACCGCAAATTAACGTACGCTCCTTACGTCAAAGGCAAGGTCCAGCTTGGGCTCTTCGCGCTTAGGAACCTATACCCAATATTCCGTTCAACCATGCCCCTCCAGCTGTATCGGGCGATCATCCTGCCAATGATTTTGTACGGCTGTGAGATCTGGGGAATAGTGGCAAATACCACTTTCGTCAGACTCCAGACGCTGCAGAACAAGGCGCTCTGAATCATATACGATACAGACTGGAGATCTCCAGCCCAGATCCTTCATGAACACACAAAGATTCCGTACATTGTCGATGTCATCCGAGAGAGGGCACGATCAATGTGCGACAAAATCCAACCCATGGCAACCATTTGGTGAACACCTTGGGTATATATGACCAGAGGGATCATATAACATATAAACTCCCAAGGGGCCCCTTGGATAACCCAAGGAAAACTCCATAGATTCCAAATTTCATTCTACGCCTGATGGCTCAAGAGTAAGGCCACCCGTAATCAAAACGGGACAAAATCACTAAACCGGTTCTCCCTGAACGGGAGAACGCAATAAGACCGCCAAGCTGCTGTCTTCTGAGACCACTCAAGGGCATCCAAACACAAATTATAAACAAAACTACAACCTTCCCCCAGCAGATCACTAAAAACCATACCAGACTCACTTCGCAGATTAAGCCGCAAAGCGGCTAGGTACTGCGGCAGAAGACACCCGGACGGGGAAAAAGAAAAATAGCCCTACCCGACTAGGACTACTTCTGGACCTCTGGAAAATCTGCCATGATATGCTGTGTGATGTCATTTGTCTAGCCGGTGAACCTAGAATTAATTTGGATTTGGTTGCATTCGGCTGAAGACAATATACGGCTCTGATCCCAGACTTGATCTGTTGTAACTATGCCAAAAGCGGTGCATCCCGGCAGAGGTTGAGCCGAGAGGTGACGGAGGATGTCGTCCCAAGGAGTCAAAACATTACAGAGGGCAGGGTACCCAAAGTTAGCCAGTTGAAAGCCCCACGGCAGGTCAGTATAACAGGTATTCCACCTACGGGGTCCTGAAACGGTCCAAATTGGTCCGAAGACCCTTGGGGAGGTTGAAACACCAGGAGCGTATTATCCTGTCACGTAGCTCCAAGACTTCCGCATACACTCGACCCTAAAAGGGACCCCCAGATGAGTGATGATAACGGAGATGAAAATGAGGGACAGGGAATTAGGGAGATGTAATTATAACCTACCAAGCATGCGCCTGGCAACCCTGTAAAGCTCCCTATCCATGTGTCAGATAGATCGGCCACGTGAATCAATCCCGGACCTCCCCAATGTGGGCTATAGACGAAATCGACTGAGCCATTCTGCTCGATGAACCTAGAATTAAATCCCTGTGGTATTTCTGCAGAGGCGCATGATTCGTTTGTCAGAGAAATTGCCTGGAACGCATTCAGGTGAACGTGATAACCTTTCACACAGCAATATGTGGCTACGGAATGTATCCTATGGAAACCTTTCTCACACTATGTTTTGTTTGGTCGACATCGTAGATTGTTGAAGCATGTCATTACAGAACTGAAATTGTGTTTGGTAGTTCCGGAACAGCAGATCATAGCCTCAATCTTAGACTGAAAAACCCAACATCCGAAAAACCTATGGGTAATGGATCTTTACGAGGGCTGTTCAAAAAGGCTGATCATAGTTCTTTTTAGGTTCATAATTTTCCGCACTAAAATTCAAACTTATTATATTCTGTTAGCTTAATTTGAAACAAACACGCCGTAGTAGTTCCATTGTTGGTACTCCTGGTTCCCGCCTGTGAGAATCAGGCAAGTTCAGACATGTTCAGTATCGCCTACCGCTGCAATGGAGGTAACACGTGAGGAACAATATGCGGCTTTGAAATTCTGCTTTCGTCTCAACAAATCTCCAGTTGAGGCCTGTGCAATGTTACAGGAGGCCTATGGTGAGTCTGTTCTTCCCTACAGCACAACTCGAAGGTGGTTTAAAATGTTTAAAGAGGGGAGAGAATTAATTTCAAAAAAGGTGGAACTGGTGCTCCAGTTACTGCTTTTACGGAAGAAAACATCAACACTGCTGCTGCCATTGTGAGAGAGGATCGACGAATTACCTTAAGATCACTTTCTGAAATACTGAACATTTCATTGGGTGCCACCCACACGTTGGTGACAGAAACATTACACATGAGACATGTTTGGGCGCGATGGGTTCCAAGACTGTTGATTCCCGAACATGCAGTTAAAGCTGGTGTTAGAGGAAGATCCGGAGTTTCTTTCGAACGTAATCACTGCAGATGAAACTTGGCTATATCATTTTGATCCTGAGAGCAAACAGCAAAGCTCAGTGTGGAAATCTCCTTCATCACCCACCCCCAAGAAACCAAAAGTGGCGCCCGCCTTGCTAGCGTGATGGTGGCATGTGTGCCTCACGTTCAAGAAGTCCCGAGTTCGAATCTCGGTCCGGGTGAGTTATCTGGATAAGGTTTTTTCTGGGGTTTCCCTTATCCTGTAAGGCAATGTCGGGTAACTCTAAACTCTATGGACCCCGGACTCATTTGAGCATCATTTCATCCATTCCATTCATCGTCCGATATGACTTAACGTTGGAGGACGTAAATTACAAAAAAAAAAAAAAAAAAAAAAAAAAAAAAAAAAAAAAAAAAAAAAAAAAAACACTTAAAGTGGTTGCTTCTGCTGCGAAAACTATGGTCGTCTAATTCTTTGATATTTATGGAATGGTTTTTTTGCATTTTGTACCTGCACACACATATCAGTAAATGGACAATACTACAGGGATGTCTTGAAAAAATTTCAAGGTCATATCAGGCACATAGCGACGAAGTATATGCCATATGCTAGGCAACGCCACTGGAACATCACATAAAGAACCAAATGTACAGATACATCGCAAACGCAACAGAGAGGCCTTACAGGAGACAGCTGATTGAAGCAGCAGAGGGATACAAAGAGACCGAGACCATAGCCCCACGGATCGTCACCCTGATACGACACCACGCTAGGACCAAGGCAGCCGAGGACGAAGAGATAAGAGTACATCTCAGAGAACTACTAAGTTAGAAACTGACCATTGCAACTTTGCAATGACTATGTTTGAGAAAGACTACTACTAAACTAATTAAAAATAAAAAAATTAAAAAAAAAAATAAATAAAAAACTAAAAAAATAAAAAAATAAAAATATATATCTATATTACTGTATAAAAAATTAAAAAATATATATATTTAAAAAAAATTATAGTAATCCCTAGCAATACACATGACAAATTATCAACTTATTCATGTGAAAATAAACAAAGCAGAAAAAAATAGCCGGTCCCCCTAAACTCTTAAAAAAGTCACGGCTGAAGAGGGAACACCCCTGAAACAGCCATAGGGCGAAATAAGCCCAGGGTGAGATAGACCCATGGGCGAAATAAGCCCTAGAACCCCAGTGTAGTAGTAGTAGTAGTAGTAATCAGGCACAGGAGACCACATTTCCTTAAAGCAGGCCGGATGCTGCACCACGCTAATGCGCGGCCGCATATTGCCAATGTTTTTGCTGAATATCTTGCAAAAATCAACTTGAAGTGCATCCCTCACCCTCCCTGTAGTCCGGATTTAGCTCCATGTGACTTTTTTCTTTTCGCTAACTTGAAGAAACGCCTTCGTGGGAGGCATTATCCATCATCAGAAGCAGTGGTGAAGGCTGCGGAGGCGATTAGAAGGATCTCTCAAAAAATGGTTTCCAGCATGTCTTTGAAGAGTTGCAGAAACGCTGGGACATGTGCATCGCATTCAAGGAAGACTATTTTGAGTAAAACCATCAAAGTTATGAGGATAAATAAAGGTGCGCTGTCAAAAGATGTGATAATTCTTTATTGAACAGCGCTCGAATTTTATTGAATAAGAGATATGCTCTGTAAACATTAAGTGTGTACTGTTGTACTTGGTGTTGCTATTATAACGCACATGTAACGCATATAACAGGGGAGAAATTCCTAATACACGTATACCTTCTCCTTGATGGTCACAAAACATACCATGAAATGTATATGTTCAGTTCAATAAACCACATTTCCTATTTGTCTGTGTCTCTAGTATGTATGATAATTTGGGTTATGGTAGACTTAGTGTATAACGCTACTATTAGGTTATAGGTCAGATCTCTGGAATTCGCTAATTATATTCGTAAGTCCAATTTAAGTTGCTAAGATCGTAGACAAAGTTCGGAAAATCAGTTAGGGAACACGATACAGGCACACAACAAAACTTCTGTCTTAGAAAATGATCAGTTTGCTGTCGTGCGGAACATACTTAGTGTTGCCGGTTTGTTTTTTCTTTTACTTTTTTGGATACCCTGTATATACTCAGATATGTATAAGTCCTTGATGCTTGCAACACCTCGATACTTGTTTGGTAGCGACAACGAACGATTGAAGATATCAAACTTCGATATATGCTGTCACACTCCAAAGCAATTAAATACTGAAGTTCATGGAGGACAAGCGAGAAAAGGTATGGCCGGAGATCTATGGCGCCCAAGTAATGATGACAAGTTTCGAACTGCGACATGACTAACATATATTAACTATTTACGGCTATCACCATCTAATTCGCAAAAAGCAAAAGTTATCATGACCTAACTACAACGTAATGTGTATGTGAAGTGCAGTCTGTGAACGATGTTGCATAAAAATATGCAGTAAATGAGTGAAATGTGTTAATGTTTACATAAAGTATCTGTATATGGCTATTTTCTGCAATTGCTTTTATTATTGATGTTACTATGTTTATTTCTTCAAGTTCGCTGTCGCGGATGATATATTGCTCCAACGCCTTGGCGTATCTCAGGTTTCCATTCGGATTTTACACAATCTTCTGCTTTGTCAGCATAAAGCGCTAAACTATATACGGTTTAGAAGGTTTCTCTTCTCACACACAATTATTCATTCTAATAGTATGGCGTTTATATACATACTGTAGTTTCTTTTTTTTAGCGGAAATTAAGAACAACTAAATCTACGATCATCTCATGATAATCAATACAAATTGTTATAAAGCTTTGCAAATAACTTCAAATCTTTCTTCCCGGTATAAAATATTACAGGTAGAGCCATCTATGTACACAACGCAGTAGATTGGCAGGTTTATTTCAATGCAACTAAAGGAACGTCTCGTGTGTAGCATTTGTTTATACGCAGGACTTTCTCAACACAGTTTTTTCTTTCCAAAAGGCCCTCTTTATGTGGTTCACATTTAAAATAAACATTTATTAACATCGTTTAATTACGCATTTTATTTGAGAGTGTAGTATTTATATATTTAAGCAGCGGGGTTAACCAAGTTGCCTTTGAAATTCCATCTTATTGCAATGAAGTTACGAGAAGCACAAGAATTGACTTTATCACTTTTAAAATATAGAGATATTAAAAAACTAAAGAGCCCAAGTCAGAGGGGCCGTGGGACTGGAACCCACGACCTCCCAAATACCAGTCAGCTTTCTCGGTGCTAGGTGCTGTAGTTTCTGTAAGGTTTGTCAGTTTTTTAAGTAAGTACACAATATTCCTTAGAATTAACATTATTTTCATATTAGTTACAATTATTCCCTATTTAAATAAAAGTAGTATGCAATACAAATGTGTTACCTGCATTGGAGGAACCTGGAAGTACAAAATACTTAACTTTCTCTTTATTTTCGTACTCCTTCATTTGTTAATACATTTACATACATGTATACTGTTTCAAAACATTCAAAGCCCTAACATACTATAACTTAACCTTCTTAATTTTCACCTAATAGGGGGGAAAGCTTACATTACTTTTACTAATGAGAAGTTACGTTTTGAGGAAAAACGTTGGTCACTCGCTTTACATGCATTTCATTTACAGAGGACCGGAAGGTTTGGAAATAATAAAGGGGTCACAGCATAAATCACTGTAAAAGTAACTTGGATACCATACATTTATTGTTAACAACACATTGAAGCAAGTACCTGTACAATGCTGTTAGTGACTTACATACTTAGGCTTTCGGAGATGCAGCACATGGTGTATTCCCTCCAATTTCCAGCAGCGTCCCCCATGGATCCGTTCCTCGCCGGTTTATCCCACTTACTAACTGCCCACGCTACGTGTTCAAAATATTTCCAGAAGGTTCGAGAAGTATACGCAGACTCACACTAATGAACAACGGTGGTTCCCCTTGAACTAAATGAAGCCTCATCTTCATGACATCATGCAGCTGGCGACAGTCCGTCTGATTACGACACTCTCATGTTTTGTGATTCCCTTTTCTATATCTTAATAATTTCTAACTTTTAATAACTACTTGCTAAAAAAATCCATTTGCTACAATATAAATAATTGGTAATTTGTTGGCTAATTTTGTAACCTAAATTGTATATACCAGGGGGGACCCAAAAGAAATTGGACTCCGAGGGCGCTGCCACTCTTAGACGTAGTGCAGGGTTCTCACGATAGTTGCTGTTAGTAGAGTCCTTCATGAAACAGCTGTGCAGACGGCGTCAGTTTAGAGCTGAACGTGCAAGTGTAGCATTGTGTATCTCTGATTGTTGGCGGGTTACCTCTACGAAGTTGCTATGGCAGCTTTAAAAGAACAAAGAGTGCGTGTGAAATTGTGTTTCCTGCTTAAGATAACTGCAATGGAGGCACACCAAATGCTTCAGGAAGCTCTCCAGGAGGACGCTATGAGACGCACACAGGTTTTAGAGTAGTTTGTGCGCTTTAAACCTGGCGAGATGTGTGTTGAAACCGAGCTCGTTCTGGATGCCCTTCAACATCGCGAAATGAGGAGAACATTGAAAAGTTCCGCCAAAAGATCAAAGAGGATCTTCGCCAAACGATCGACCAAATTTCAGAAGCGACAGGAATCAGTTGGAGCTCGTGCCAGCGGATTTTGAGGGAGGATTTGGACATGAGACGTGTTGCTAAATTTGTTCCGCGCCTTCGCATACAGGAGCACAAAACCATCCGCATGAATGTGTGTCACGACTTGAAAACAGAGATTGCACGTGATCCAGAATTCTTGAACAAAGTCATTACAGGGGATAAGATTTTGTGTTACGGGTATGTATGTATTTATTCACTGCAATTGGGTACTACCCGGTGGCAGAGTTAAGAATACAGATCAAATTACAAATAGTAGACTTACCACAATAACACAGTAAACAATACAAACATGATATTATTTTACTTTAGTCACTTAAAACATATCTAATTACTTCTCTATTTACATTTTATATACCATTATACTTCTAAAGTTAAAGTATAAACCATCTAGCTTTTCTAAATTTCTTCAGCGACAGGGGACAGCCCTGAAATACTGCTAAAGGCAATTCATTCCATTCTTCAATGGTTCTATTAACAAAAGAAAATTTTCCTACGTCGGTTCTGTATCTTCTACCCTTAATTGTATACCTATGATCGTTTCGTCCATAATAATCCGGATTATCTAACCTTACACTAACGTCCACCCATGGCTTTACACCAGCATTAGCTTTGAATAATGCTACCAACCTATGTTTTTACGCCTAATTCTTAATTCCTCCCATTTAGTCTCATCTCCTTTTATAGGCCCAAAATATTTGCCTCTTTTTATGAATTTTATTGCCCTCTTCTGTATTTTTTCTAATGGATCGATTTGGTTAGCTCTATACGGGTCCCAGCATGCTACTCCATATTCCAGTATGACCCTGAAACTAAGCAAGCGTCAAGTCAGTGGAGGACTCCCAACTCTCCCAGACCAAAGAAAAGCAAGGCAAGTGAGGTCAAATGTGACGGCGATGATCATTGTCTTTTTTGGTATTCGTAGAATTGTGCATCGGGAATTCGTACACCCTGGCCAGATTGTTAAACAGCACATTTACTTGGATGTTTTAAGGCGTCTGCGAGAGGATGTGAGAAGGAAACGCCCGGAACTTTGGCGATCAGCTGACCGGTTTCTGCATCACGACAATCTAGACATGCTGGAAACCATTTTTTGAGGGATTCTTCAAAATCGCCTCCGCAGCCTTCATCACTGCTTCTGATGATGAATAATGCCTCCCACGAAGACGTTTCTTCAAGTTAGGGAATAGAAAAATGTCACATGGGGCTAAATGCGGACTATAGGGAGGGTGACTTCACGTTGATTTTTGCAAGATATTCAGCAACTACATTGGTAATATCCGGCCTGCTTCACGGTAATGTGGTCTTTTGCGCCTGATATGGACTTGCAATGTTTTCAGGACATTCCTTTAGTATTGTCCGGTTACTGATGTGTGTGCAGCTACAACATGCTGCTTAACCATTCCATGAATAAAAAAGAATTGGATCACCATGACTTTCCCAGCAGAAGCAGTCTCTTTTGCTTTTCTGGGTGTTGGTGATAAAGTATATTTCCACACTGAGCTTTGCTGTTTGCTCTCAGGATCAAAATGATGTAGCCAAGTTTCATCAACAGTGATTAGGTTTGAAAGAAGCTCCGGATCTTTCTCTAACATCAACTTTAACTGCGTGTTGCCTCCAATATAGCGGTAGGCGATACTGAACATGTCTGAACTTGCCTGGTTCTCACAGTCAGGAACCAGGAGTACCAAGAATGAAACTACTACGGCGTGTTTGTTTCCCATTAAAGTAGCAGAATATAATAATAATGAATTCGAGTGCGAAAAGTTATGTCCGAAAAAAGTTATGATCATTTTTTATTGAACAGCTCTCGTATAAATTGGCAGTCAATAAAAACTGTTTGTTCTCAACATAATTGATCATCGCTGGACTTAAATGCGCTATAAAACTATCAAGAAACATCAACTAAAGTCTTTGTTTGTCATACTTGGTGACAGGTTACGTTATATGAAACGCAATATTGTCAACTGGAACCTGAGCAGTGGAAGGTGCGCGCCGCGTGCGCTTAAACGTCCTTTATCCTTCAGCATGCACCGAAAGAATAGTGTAACAACTTAATAGGTAACAGGGCTAATTAAAAACGACTGTAACGTGCATAACTAGCACCGATTTCTTAATTATTTATGTCTGAAGTTGATAAAAGATGTAACATTTGTTTACACTACGTTACTTCTTCTTCTTCACTTCATGGATTAGGCTCTGGCCTGTTCCGTCTTCACAGTGTCTCCTTCCATTCTTTCCACGGCCTCCCTACGTCCCTCTTTCCTTTAGGACTATATTGGAAAACTACTTTTGGCAGTCTTGTGTCATCCATTCTTCCAACATGTTCAAACCATTTTCTTCTGCACCTATCCATTATTGATGTGATAGCTTCAACTTTTAATTCATTTCTTATATTTTCATTTCTAACTCTATGTTCTCTTGTATATCCTTTTGTTCTTCTCAAGAATCTCACTTCGCAAATTTGAATTCTGCTGATGGATCTTTGTGTAGGTACCCAGTTTTCGCATCCATAAAGTAACGTTGGGACCACCATGGTGTTATAGAATTTTATTCTTGTTTCAGATCTTGTTTTATTCTTTAGGGTTTTGTGAATTGTTCCACAAATTGTTTGAAATCTCATTAATTTTTTGTTCGTATCTTTATCTTTCTCATTGCTGATTTCACACTCTAAATAATTGAAGGAGGATACTTGTTCGAATACTTTGTTATTAACGACTATTTTCGATCTTATTGGTATTTTGCCCCAGTTTGGCATTATTTTTTACTTTTCTATTGATATTTCAATATTAAAACTTTTGCATATTTAGTTAAGGGTGTGTATTGAACGTTGTAGATCATATTCTGTTTCCTGTATAATTAATACGTCATCTGCATATAATAAAATTTTTAAAATATTTCCTTGGGCTACTTTTATGCCTGCGCCAATTTTTGTCTCCAATTTTGGATTACAACGTTACAAATAAGGAAATAAGGTCTTTCATCACTATTTCCGAGCTCCGCAACAAATAAATTCATAGAATAGTGTGCATATATACCAAGTTTGTGGCATGAAGTTTAACCAATACCTCTGCTTAGTTTTCGTCAAGGTTGTTTCACTGTAAACTCCGACCATACATAACATCCGAGGTAGATAGAAAGGGAATGGCACATAGTCTGAGCTATGCGTTTCAGGAATCAAGCAGGCTCCAGTTAGTTCTGAAGCCACTTGTCAGTGTGTACACGCCTCTAAGACAAAAGCTTTCTCCACTCCCCCCAACTCCCGCACAACTCATTACAGAAATTTGGCTGACTGCTGCCTGATAACGTCCACTCGCACCGAATTGTGGAACGTTGAATGGAGCTTCTCAACTGGTATAAACTAAGAAAAGTTATGCTCCTTGATTATTACATTTATAGACATTCTGCACCAAGCGGTATATTAAATAACGACTTGCACTCTTTTGCTGACTAAAGTTAAGAAAAATGAGATGGAAACAAATTGAATTGCTCATACAGTTGTGCGATATCATAGTTTAGGAAAGCGACAGTTTTAGAAAATTTATCAATAATTGTTATTTTTAAGATAGACAAAAAATATTAGCATTTTTTGGGATATTAACCTCTGGAATAAGCACGAACCTTTTATTAATACAGAAAATAAAAAAGAAGACACATTTGACTGAAACAACCAATCTCCTACGTTACAGCTCTTTCCGGCCCTAGGTCTATGTCCTGACACAACGTCAGACCATCACAGGCGTCATGAGTTGGCTGCAGTACTAGAGGGTGGGACGTGCTCAGCACCCTGATGCCTTCTGGTCGGTTTAGGCAATTTTCGCAACCAGCGGCCTGTACTTCTCAATCAAGTAAACTCCTCATTTAGCCCCTCATGGACTTAATGAGACTAAGGGTACTGCGGGCCAGGTTTCCCAATTCCCATATCTGTGGAAATTAATTGTTCTTTCACTTTAGTCGTGTGCAGGCTAAAGTACGGAAAGATAGAGTCAGACTGAAAAATTCAATGCCAAAGCCGGGATTTGAACCACGGATCGTCTGGTTTAGGTTGCCCTCCAGTCGCTCTAACCCTTCAGCTGCTACGGTCAACGTGCTGGCATGACATTACATTCTCCAGAGAATTAAATTCTAGATGCGTAGTTCAAATCCCATTCCATACTTTAGCCTACACGCGGCCAGTGTGAAAGAACAATTAATTTCCATTAATTGACCTAATAGTGGTTAACTATAAAGCCCGGGCCTTAAAGTACCTACAACATAGTAACTCGCCATTAAGGTAGTTGTCTCATATGTTTATGAGAACTCCTAAGTGGTTTACCGGGAAAAACACGAGTCAGTTGGAGAATTTAATGTCATCATGATGATGATGATGATGATTATTATTATTATTATTATTATTATTATTATTATTATTATTATTATTATTATTATTATTATTATTATTATTATTATTATTATTATTATTATTATTATTATTATTATTATTATTATTATTATTATTATTATTATTATTATTATTATTATTATTATTATTATTATTATTATTATTATTATTATTATTATTATTATTATTATTATTATTATTATTATTATTATTATTATTATTATTATTATTATTATTATTATTATTATTATTATTATTATTATTATTATTATTATTATTATTATTATTATTATTATTATTATTATTATTATTATTATTATTATTATTATTATTATTATTATTATTATTATTATTATTATTATTATTATTATTATTATTATTATTATTATTATTATTATTATTATTATTATTATTATTATTATTATTATTATTATTATTATTATTATTATTATTATTATTATTATTATTATTATTATTATTATTATTATTATTATTATTATTATTATTATTATTATTATTATTATTATTATTATTATTATTATTATTATTATTATTATTATTATTATTATTATTATTATTATTATTATTATTATTATTATTATTATTATTATTATTATTATTATTATTATTATTATTATTATTATTATTATTATTATTATTATTATTATTATTATTATTATTGTTATTATTATTATTGTTATTATTATTATTATTATTATTATTATTATTATTATTATTATTATTATTATTATTATTATTATTATTATTATTATTATTATTATTATTATTATTATTATTATTATTATTATTATTATTATTATTATTATTATTATTATTATTATTATTATTATTATTATTATTATTATTATTATTATTATTATTATTATTATTATTATTATTATTATTAGTATTAGTATTATTATTAGTATTAGTATTATTATTATTATTATTAGTATTATTATTATTATTATTATTATTATTATTATTATTATTATTATTATTATTATTATTATTATTATTATTATTATTATTATTATTATTATTATTATTATTATTATTATTATTATTATTATTATTATTATTATTATTATTATTATTATTATTATTATTATTATTATTATTATTATTATTATTATTATTATTATTATTATTATTATTATTATTATTATTATTATTATTATTATTATTATTATTATTATTATTATTATTATTATTATTATTATTATTATTATTATTATTATTATTATTATTATTATTATTATTATTATTATTATTATTATTATTATTATTATTATTATTATTATTATTATTATTATTATTATTATTATTATTATTATTATTATTATTATTATTATTGTTATTATTATTGTTATTGTTATTGTTATTGTTATTGTTATTGTTGTTGTTATTATTGTTATTGCTATTGCTATTGCTATTGCTATTGCTATTGCTATTGCTATTGCTATTGCTATTGCTATTGCTATTGCTATTGCTATTGCTATTGCTATTGCTATTGCTATTGCTATTGCTATTGCTATTGTTATTGTTATTGTTATTGTTATTGTTATTGTTATTGTTATTGTTATTGTTATTGTTATTGTTATTGTTATTGTTATTGTTATTATTATTGTTATTATTATTATTATTATTATTATTATTATTATTATTATTATTATTATTATTATTATTATTATTATTATTATTATTATTATTATTATTATTATTATTATTATTATTATTATTATTATTATTATTATTATTATTATTATTATTATTATTATTATTATTATTATTATTATTATTATTATTATTATTATTATTATTATTATTATTATTATTATTATTATTATTATTATTATTATTATTATTATTATTATTATTATTATTATTATTATTATTATTATTATTATTATTATTATTATTATTATTATTATTATTATTATTATTATTATTATTATTATTATTATTATTATTATTATTATTATTATTATTATTATTATTATTATTATTATTATTATTATTATTATTATTATTATTATTATTATTATTATTATTATTATTATTATTATTATTATTATTATTATTATTATTATTATTATTATTATTATTATTATTATTATTATTATTATTATTATTATTATTATTATTATTATTATTATTATTATTATTATTATTATTATTATTATTATTATTATTATTATTATTATTATTATTATTATTATTATTATTATTATTATTATTATTATTATTATTATTATTATTATTATTATTATTATTATTATTATTATTATTATTATTATTATTATTATTATTATTATTATTATTATTATTATTATTATTATTATTATTATTATTATTATTATCCAATATTTTCAGAATAACAATCAGATGAAATTTTAGAGATATGGTGAGTTAGTTGCAATTTTATAGTGACTCAACTAATTGACATATCCAATACGAAGTTAGACTCCCCGTATTCTTTCAGTAATAAATTAATATTGATTCATATTACCTTACCGTATTTTAATTAAGACCATTATTGAGGATATACTAATTTTAACAGCGAATGGAACGCTCTGTATAAGCTGGGTCACCTTGTCAGGAACAAGCGGTCAACAGAGTTAGTGTTATAATGGCACAAAGTTAAATAAACATTTTCAAAAACAACCAACTCCCCGTATGCATGCTGTTTTGTTGAAATTGTGTTTGTATAATGAAAAGTTGGCATCCACACAACTCCCAGTTGGGCGCTATAGCCACGCTCCGGGTTTTGCACCTATATATTATGTTTGTTAAGCTTATTAGCGTTATTATTCCAGCGAGAATGGAGAATAGAGCTGTTAATTTAAATATACAATTTCACTGTGCTCTTGTGGTTCATAGGCTAACACTGCGGTAGTATGTTCCTCCAAAATGTAGAGCATTGCAGGTCTGTTGCAAATAAATAGAATATAAATAATTAACGTCAACAACAAACCTCAAATGGAGAGTGGTTAAGTAGACAGGGATAATTGTACAAGTTCCTCTGCTGTTGTATAGAGTCTGTCATCTAATGAACTATTTTTAATGCGGCATTATTAATTATCTATGGTACATGTATGTCATTTTAGATAGATCGCCTGTTATTCATTTTTGCTAACGCATTGTTGTAACCTGGACGTCTCCTTAATGGTGATAACGCTGCTAGCTGCCAAACCAGGAGACCCGGATTCTATTATAACAACAGGCATGGGATGGAAAGACAGAGTCAGACTGAAAACTGCAATGCCATAGCCGGGATTTGAACCACGGATCTTCTGGTTGGAAAATCTTCTGGTAGGAAAATAGTGACCCAAAGTACAGATTGACCGTAGTCCTCTATTCCGTGCTCGTTGAAGCCATGCCGGCCAGCTATCTGCGGCCATGCCCCAGACTCGTAGACATATAGCATCACGGGAATTACCAATGCTCGGAGGAGGTTCAGTCCAACCACCTTTAAACGCGACTCCAACATTGGATACAGGTAAGCAATTGCCCCTGATGTGTTTGCGAAACGTAAAACCTCTGTCCAATTGTACTCCAAGGTACTGGATAGAGTTAGTCCACACTATCCTTCTGCTTTTTTTTTTCGAGTGGAGGAAAAATCCATTTCTGGATTTCCACTGTGTTGGAGGGCACAGTGAGGTATGTGGGCTTCACCTCAAGGGTACTACTCCACTAAAATCCTCCGCCGGATTGGGAAGGAGAAATGTGCTGCGGTACCGCCTATAGCACCCGCGCATTCCAAGAGGTGATCCTAGCGGTCCCGCAGTGCGATTCAGCAGAGTGGCTTTCAGGTGCAGGGATACAGGCTTGATAAGAAGCCCAGCCTGATCCACTACCCATTTTGGATGGTATTTGTTCGAGTTCCAGGTGTTATTTTTGGGAAGTTTAGGGTAATTTAACACGCCGTAGCGTTGTGTCTTAAGTTTAGGTGTTTTATTGTCCCTGCAAGTAATACTTGCAAGCATGTCAGTAACTGCCTGTTATACCTTACAGCTATCTTGCTAAACCTAAATATAAGTATAGTTTGCATTATCGGCATTTGCCTTTAATTGTCAGTTGAAATTATCTGCCGTCACAGGCCGCGCCATGGCTCAGTAGTTAGACCGCTTGACTCTCACCAAGGGGGCCCGGGTTCGATCCCAGGCGACCGCAAAGTGAGATTTGTGCTGGACAACACGGGGCTGGGGCGGGTTTTCTCCGGGATCTATGGTTTCCCCCGCTATCTCATTCCACCGGTGCTCCATCTTCATCTCATAAATCATCAGCGTCATCGCCTGCGGTGCCGTATGTAGTAAAAGCGGGCGTTACACATACATAGACATTTCTGCCGTCAGCATCGTTAAGGTGTGGGGGCCCAAATGACCTTGCTGTCGACGGGCCCTAAAACACCACACACTCACACACACTCACTCGTTAAACCTCATAGTCCATGTATCTGCTTGGTCGATATTTTAGAGAGAGCACTCGGCGGGCGGCCTACCTATTCAATTGTAGGTGCGAGCCTGTGCCACTCACGGGGGACCCTCTTTCCCCGGGCCGGCTTGGCCAATGATTGGCGCAAGGACTTGAGGGCTGTGGGAGGTGTGTGTGTGTGTGTGTGTGTGTGTGTTTGTGTTTGTATGTTGGTGTACGTGTATGAGTGTGTGTTTATCTCCGATCAAGCGATTTAAAGCATCTGGAGCGTTAACTAGCATCGGAAACTGAAGTTGGAGCTAGCGATGGTGTAGATATGTGGTGGACCTCTCAGAAGACATTTCTGCTCTAGTCGCCGCTCGGTATCGTCACTTCCCTCGGCTATGTGTGTGTGCGTGCGTGTGTGTGTTTGTGTGTGTGTTTGTGTGTGTGGATCGTAAACCTCCAACCCTCCCTTAAGTCATTTCGCATCCTGAAGCTGGGAGAGTGCACGCTTCCGAAACGTTGATGTTCATCTTTTTACGTGATTCGAAACCCGAGAACGTCTAGAACACATACGCCTCCGGGAACGATTTAGCTCAAATTAGAATATTTATTCTTTATTTCCGGGGTTCTATGGGGAACTTAATACTGATTATTAAGCAGCATTTACAGAAAGGTGTATGTTTAATTACATTGCAGTTTTACGTGCGATAATTTAACTAGGTTGCTCGGCCTAATTCAGCTGAGCAAAGTGATATCAAAGGACGTGTATTTTATATACACTAAACAAGGACGTTTTTCACCGCAACAGGGCTCAATTAATTAGCTATAGAATTAAGATAACTTTACAATTGTTATGTAAATGGTAAACAATGGTTTTGTATTGTAGTATTATGCTATGATCCTAGTGAACCATTTCCAAAAATGGAATTGGAGAGTGGACTAGTGTTCGACTAGTCACGCCTGAGTGTTAAATAAGTGAACAACTGTGACATAACAGAGCCGAAGCAGTTGTACTTAAATGCTGCATGCATTAAATCGTCAGTAAATGTTTGCAAATAAATTGAAACATACACGGGCATGACAAAATAATGAAATTCGCCTTTAACAATATTAATTTGAAGGATTAAATATGTTTTATTAACGACTGATTTAAACGTATCAAAGCGCGGATTAGAAACTAAGAGGTGGCTAAAAGCGGTAATAACACGTAAGAATTTTGCTTTAGGCATTCTCAGTTTGTAAACAAATTAGAGGACAGTGTGAAACACGAATTATTCCCGTAATTTTGCAGAACCAACATGACAGGGACAGCTTTGGATGTGAAGAACCACAGCAATACCTCGGCGTCATCATCCATGGTTACACTGAAACCACCGTTTGTCACACACAACACACCTGTGGGTCAATATGACATACACAGCACAGCGTTCCTTTGTGGCATCTTCCTGATAGCTCGCTCTCACTTCCTCGCTCTTTGTCTAGGATTGATCACATTTAAAACAGAATCACCTCTCCAACAACAAAGAGAGCAATGTCACAAGTACTATGGGTAACTACTTTGCCTTTTGCTGTCACGAATTTGCACTTTTGCTGTCACACGTTCTAAATATAAGCTAAGATATTAGAGATAGCGTATATCCTTTCAGAATAATGACCTCCTGCTTTAGTCAAAGTAGCTCGGTTTAAGCTCCCAGGGCAATCCTCTCTCTGAGGTAATTTAACCCTTACTTGACTTTTCACTTAACCCATTTCATCAAAGTATAGTCCAGAACTATTTGGTCCTTACCACTGCCGCAGTACTACCTCTCTGCCTCCCGGCTGCACGTACCTGGGTCGACGTCGGGACTCCTTCCTCTTTCTCTACGTCGTCTTCGGCTGCTTGCTTCACCCTAGCTCTAGCGGCTTCTCCTGCATGGATTCTTTTTGGGTTCTCAGGGGTTAGGGTTGCGACAACATAAACCAACGATAATCTCTTAACTGCTTTTATTCGTCCTTGCATTAGTGGAACCCGGGCACTTGATTAACTGCACTTCCGGCGGACATTTATAGTACATTTTATTAGACGCGGTACTTCGTCGAACACACCTGACGGATGTATATAATACTGCAATGAGCAACACTGAGTAGCATCTAAGTAGCAACTGAATACAACTGATATAACAACTGAGGGACAAAATGAGGGTTGAGTAGGGGTTACCACCCTCTTATATACACCTAGCGCCGCGTCACTAGCAACAACTAAGGGTGTATTGACCTGTATAACGGTACACCACATAGCTAGCATACCATTCTATTGTCCAAACATCCGCTCGTTCTAGGCTGTCGTCCGGGAGTGCAGGGTTTCTCACATATGTTTGCCCAGGTACATCACAATGTTTCTTCAAATCTACAATTTTGCTTTAACTAACATAATTATTTACAGTTCTTAAATTAATGACTAATTATTAGACATATTTGTAAATAAATAATTGATCCAAGGACAAAAGTTCCTGTTTCACCACCATAGCACCATATTGTTGGCTGCAGTTTTAACTCCTGGTGACGACGTTCTTCCATACTTAAAGATTCTTGGCTAGAGCGGTCAATTTTATTCCAACTCGTTAACAATTGGTCTCTGGTGAGAACACCTTGGCTTCTTTTCACGATTTGAGTTCCCAAATTGTATCGCAAGGTTACATTTTATATACTCGCTCCTTGTTACATGTCCTCTTCAATTCCCCTTGAATGCGTGCTACTAACTCCCCCATTCCTGGATATTATTCTGATCTCGGTGCTTCTTATTCTATGTACCATTTTATGTTAGGCACTTTTCATTCCTCCTTCTTTGACACTATTGGGTGTGGCGGATATGAGTACCGACCTTCACACCTTCACCGACTTTACTTTCAGTTTTAGATATTACTAAAGGTCACTACAGATAACACACCACAGTCAACGTTAAGTTTAAAAGGATGTCATGTAAATCTTGAGCCATAGGCGTAGTTGGAATTCACTGCGTAGACTTCGGCAGCCGGTGTCGATAGGAACTGAGCACAGTTCCTGCGGTGCTATGAAGAAGAAGAGGAGCCCTGAAGAAGCCAGTGGTGGCTGCTGGGTTAAATTATTGGTGGTGCACAAATGAAAAAGAAAATACAGAGTAGTAATGACTCACCTATTTATACAGATTCTCTGCTCTACTCTCCTTAGACCTGGCGAATCTATCGATAACTTTTGCGTTGAAGTCGCTGATCTTCATAACAAAATCTCTCTCAATTGAAAGCATTGCTAATGCTGTCAATCTGTCCTGTGACATTGTGTTCCTCAGGAAAGTTTTTATTCTTTTTAAAGTTGAGAAACAGCATTCTGCTTTAGCGGTACACATTGACATAGTTAACAGTACTCGCAGGAGTTTGACATATTCGCTGAATGTAGCACATAAATTGTTTTCCTTATTGAAGTCCATCAAGCACAAAGCGCCGGACATTCCACGAAATTACTCTCGACTGTAAATTAGTCAGTTTTCTACGAATTTTTGATCCAATGATAAAAGGATAGAACCTTATTGTTTCTCTAAGGGAGTCCTCTGGAAATGTCTTAGAAATTTTCTTGATGAAACAAAGTTGAGGCTACCAGATGTCCCGTGAAGCTAAATCTGTTCTTTGCTTCTCTAAGTATTTCACATACTTCAAGAGCTTCTCTTCTTTTCACATCATCTTCTTATATTCTTCTCCTCTTAATTGCAGTTTCTTCGTGTTCCTCGATATTCACGCTATTTCGTACCTTTTGCACTTCCCTTTTAAATGCGTTTAGCAAACGTTGCATTACAGTCTCGTTTCTGCAGCTGATTGTACAAAATGTCCACATGTGGCATGATCTTGTAGAACAAAGACAGCCAGAATAAAAAGTTATAATCTTTCAAAGTGGCCATAAACCCAGAAGCCTGAACAAGTGTGGCGTTGTTGTTTAACAGAGCTCTCTTCTGAATAACCTCCATGCATTTAATTAAATTCTCCCTGTGTTCGAAAAGCAGAGCACACAGAAGCTAAGCCGAAGGTCACGCTATAGCCATTGCTAAGAGTAGGAGGAGCTAGGTTTATAAACCTCCATTTAAGCAATGTATAAGAAGCCCCTCCCATCTCTTCACCTTCCCGCAACCCCCTCGGGAAGCCGACATTTGGGCGAAATCTTAAGTTAACTCTTCGCTGCAAACCTGCGGCTCCTACAGCGAATCACTGTTTATTTCGACTTCTGCGGTCATGGGCAGCTACAGACGATAAGCGTAATTGAAACATGTTTGTATATAAAACAATGCAAACAAGTACAACTTTAATGTGTAAAATGCACCTGTTGTATATTTAGAATCAGTGGGTGTAGCGCAAACCTGCAAACTCATGGAGAAACCGCCCCTGGAAGAAGCTCTACATAATAGGGCGAAACGTTGGCATCAGAAAACAACCAAGACCCGGCCTTCCCGGAGGACTTTATTACTACTATAGTTGGAATTATTATCAACATTCCATTTCCAATGCATTAGCAAGTGAGGCAAAGAGCAAACTCGTTGCTTTCGTTAATATCGACAGTTACATGTATTCCGACTGTAAAGATTTATCTTCTGTGGCCACAGATGTGTAAGAGGCAAATGAATGTAGTTTAGCATACACCCTTACATACGTAAAATCTTGTATGAATTAGAACTTGATGGTTGTTTGGCCTCCAAAAGTTTCTAAAATGTCAGTAGGAAAGTTCAGCATCTTTGTTCAATGTGATTTACCAATAATTCAAAACAGAAGACAGATTTCGTGTTACTGAAATGAGGTAAGGTATCTCCAAGGGATATACTGTGGGATATACTGGGATTTACTTGGGGTATGCTGTGGGGGAAAACGTAGAGTACGTTTTTTTAAGAAAAGGATATTAAAAATGTCAGTGGACAAGTCTGTGGTTCCAAATTTCTGCTTTTACTGGAGAAATTTTCCGAGATGGTAACTCTGCTACCCCTACAACGTCCTCCTTAAGCAAACGCTGTTTCTCCCGTTTCATGCAAGAGCATACCTTCGAGAAGGATCAAATATTCAGCAGCAACGTGACCTGATTACAAATGTTGCATTTTATTAAAGGTGATCCAAGGCTTTCCCGATGTTGAACGTTCTCGGAAACACGTGCTTGTTTTGCTTTAAGTTATGTCAACCTCTACTCCGCATAAGTAAATGTCCTTAATGAACTCCTTGAGAATTTATTCCTCATAAAGTGATCAAACAGAAGTTCGCAATGAATTTGCGAAGATTTGTATGTACCTTTCGTAAAATCAAATGTGAGTACTTAGGCAGGATTATGCTGTTAACTTAAAAGTCCAGGGTTCAAATAACTGTCCGGGGACTTTAATTCTTTTAATATGAATAAAGGTTTGCACTTTGCCTCAAACATAGCTCTATCTGTGGAAAACGGGTTTCACATTATTCAAACAGACGAAAACTCAATTGATACACCTTTTTAAGCTATTCATTTCCAAAAGTGACAATTATTGTTCGCCCAGGTTACCACTAGAAGTAGATATCCATTTACAGACAAGATACCCTCGATTTCTTCTGCACATTTTAGGTGTTGAACACTAACAGATAACACCAGTTAGGCATTAAAAGTAATTAACAGTGTGGAAGCAAATAGTCTTTTTAGTATTAAAGAGTTGCTGGTATTTATTACTGGGAATACTATGGAGTGCTTTACAGTTAAGGGCACACATGCCGGCTCTAATAAAAAATACCTCAAACATTTATGTTGTTCCCCATAGGCATTGTCTAAATTTTGAATACACAGCGAAACCACTGGAATTTATATAAGCACATATATTAATGGTTATGATTTGTGTCTACATTTCATAAGTTATTTTTAAGGGGGGACGTACGAGAAAATGTTCAAAAAATCTATTTTTTTTTATTGTTTTGTAAAATAGTATATAGTGTTAGCTATCAAACACCAAAATATTATGACTATACGTGGTCTGTAAGTACCTTTAAAAAATGCCCTAGTGTTGCATAGTAGCATAGTAGCAACACATAGTCGTCCATCAGCTGTCTTGGAATCCATAAAGCCCACCTACAAATTCTTAGCACACCCAGACTTGCTAAAATGTCTCTATGGAGAGACACAAAACCCAAATGAAAGCCTCAACAGTTTGATATGGAAAAGGTGTCCCAAAACATCATTTGTGTCTTCCATAGTGTTGAAAATTGCTACATTTAAAGCTGCAATAGTGTTTAATGATGGGAATGTTGGCAGAAATAAAGTTATGCACCAGTTAGGGTATCAACCTGATGTGTTTATGGAAACAATTTTGCAGAGTATCGACAACATTCGCATCGCTGGTGCAGAAAGAGCTATGAAATTAATGCAGAAAGAAGCAATGCAGAAGAGGGATTTAAAAAGAAAGGCTAAAGAAGAACAGAATGAGGATATAGACTGTGAATATGGGAAGTTCTGACTCCATGGACTTTGGGTCCATGGAGCTTAGAGTTACCCGACATTCGTCTTACAGGATTAGGGAAAACCTCGGAAAAAAGCTTATCCAGATTACTCACCAGCCTGAACGAGATTCGAACTCGGGACCTTATGAACATGAGGCAGACATGCTACCACCACGCTTCCGAAGCGGGCTAGATCCCAGGTGGTATTTATGTTGCCCATATCCAAGTGCTATACTTACTGAAAGTCCTCGTCTGTTTGAACTGCTTGGGATGCAAGTTCTCTTCCATGTCATTATTTCAGCGTTCAAACTTGAGCTAAGTGCTTTACTCCAGCTTTGTCTTCGCACACTCTTTGTTGCAAACGTAGTTAGAACCTTGCATTGTGTATTTGTTGTCTTAGACAAGAGCCGAATGAATAGAACCGCATTACTCGACGTTAGCAAACAAGTGCTTGTGTTGACAATTAACCATGAACTTTCTAACTTTCAAGTTAAATGTACTTTGAAATTAGAATAAGGATCACAATTAAACACGTGCTGAAGACAATTCTTTGTCAGGTCCTAAAGAATCGCCTCACTTTTCTTTAGCACTTCTTCAGAGTTCTCAAAAGGAATACCCGTAATCTTTGCCAGAAACTGCATCACTTGATTTGTGAAGTGAGGCAGTGCACTTTTTTTATTTATCCAGATTTATGAACCCTATTTTACGCAGTGGTATATTAGGGTTAGAGTTGATACATAAAAATAAACAATTTTAACAAAATATTTTAAATACTAGAAGGAAGAAAATGTGTTATAATCTGATGCATATTAATTTAAACTATTTCAGTCGTTTAAACACTGAGTTTATAAACATCATGAAGTACTTATACTGTTGTGGCTTCATTAGCAAAGATGTGAGCGGAGCAGAAATTTCAGCTCCTAGAGAGTCTAGCTTGAATATTAATTCTTGTCTTTTTATCCAGAAAATGGGACAACAGAAAAGGAGATGAACCACAGTTTGAAATTCTTCACCACACATGCACTCGGGGTTGGACGTTAAATGAAAGCGTGATAGGTATTCACCAAATGTACCATGTCCACTTAAAAATTGTGTCAAAACAAAATTTGGTACAAGGGTTTCACATTTTCCTCTGTCATATACACTAGGGAAAAATAATGTTTTTGTTAAACTTCAATTTGGAGTTGTTAGCCATTGTTGGTTCCATTCTTCAAGAATATGTTGATGTATTATTCTCCTTACAGTAGAAATAGGACATAAAGTGTATGTCACAGGAAGATTGGATTCTGCAGCCTTCTTAGCCAAGCAATCAGCTCTCTCGTTATCTAAAATTCCACTGGGTCCTTTAACCCATCCCATGCAAATATGTCCTGGATGGTTTTGAAGCAAGGTTCTGATTTCATGTTCTAATGATTTTAAATTGTATTTATCATTAATAGCGAGTAGAGCTGATTGTGAATCACTGTTCCCATTAACAGTACACCATTTTATAGCTTCTTTAATTGCTAAGAGCTCCGTATGGAATACAGAACATTCAGGTGACAATTTAAACATGGAGTGAGTTAGTTCCGTTTGGGTTTCATAAACAACAAAAGCACATCCTACTGCAGATATATTATCTTCAAATTGGTACCGCGAACCGTCTGTATACATGTAATAATCATGAAAATTACATATTTCCTTTAAACAGGTTACAAAACTTGATGGGTGTCCTGCTGTGGTAGGATGCTCCGGGATTTGTAGTTTTAAGTGAGACAGATAAGACGGACATTCACGTTCATGTCTTAAATTCGTAATAGTTACTGTTAATAAACCAGTGAGAGCCAAAGGTTCGATGTCAGCTATAATCTGAGCTTCAGCAGTGGAAATTGTACGTATCCTCGAATTATGCGACGGAGGAATCCTCTTTGAATTTGTGCAAGTTTTTTAACTGCCCATTTTTATTAAGATCATCCTGGAATGCAGATACACCATACAAAATTAGGGGCACTACAGCACCTTGATATATAATTTTAAGAATACTATAATTCAGACCCCAGGTTGGTCTTGTTGTTTTTGCGAGGGCACCAAGGAGCTTGCTGGTTCTTTCAGCAATATAATCAAAGTATGATCGAAATGTTAATTTACAATCCAGTATAACGCCAAGGTATTTTACCGTAGATACCACCTTCAAGTTGACGTTATTCATGGTAAGAGTAATGGGCTCCATTTTTCTTCTTCTGGTGACAATAATCGCCAAGGTTTTGTAGGGATTAAACATAAGTTTATTTTTAATTCCCCATGAGTGTATTATTTTAAGTGCTTCATTAGTTATTTCTTCAAGGATTTTAGCGTCATGTGATTTAACAAGTAGTAAAGCATCATCTGCATAAGCAATACTACAATTTGACGGCAGTTGTTGCTGTAACAGATCATCATACAGTATAACCCAAAAACCTGGACTACACGCAGATCCTTGGGTGCAGCCGCGTGTAACTTCCTTTGTGATAGTTTCTCCACTTACAGTAAGCAAGGATTTGTGATCTATAAAATAATTCACGATTAAATTGTAAATATTTTGGGCATTGGCCGTGCATTATCATGATGAAGTCGCCACCCAGTCTCTGGTCATTTCTTTGTAATGTGCTTCCTCAGTGTAGCCAATACTGACGTGTAGTATGCTGCTGCAACAGTAGTGTGAGGGGGAACTGCATGTTCATAAATCATTACATTTCAATCAAAAGATGTGATCACCATCACTTTCCCTGCAGATGGAAAAACTTTTGGCTTTTTGGTGCTGGAGAACCTGGCGATTTCTACACTGTGCTGGTTTGTTTTCCTTCAGGATCATAATGATCCAGCCAAGACTCATCACAGGTGATAATCGATTTAAAGAATGCATTCCTTCCATCAGCAAAGAGATGCAGCTCCTCACTGCTTGTCTTCATTCGCACAGTCTTTTGTTCGGGAGTGAACAGACGTGGCATCCAACGAGGACAAATTCGAATCATATGTAGATGGTCATGCATAGTTTTAAACACACTGCCATATGATATTCTCAACACTTATCTTAGGTACGTAATGTTATACGCCGATCCTCTCGGACAATCGCAGCAGCTGTGTTGATGTTGACTTCACTCACAGCAGAAGCTGAAACACCAGGCCCTTCTTGCTTAACACTGACAAGTCGGCCTTCTTTGAAGTCCTTGAACCACATAAACACTGTTGCACGAGGTAGTGCATCTTTACTGTACGCTTGCTTCAGCTTTTCATAGTGTCGCGAGCCCATTGTTGATCTAAGCGGCGCCGGTGACTAGTTCAAAGAGACAAACGTGCAGTGTGTAGATGAAAGCTCGCGAAACGGGGGGTGGAAATAGACGGGTTTCTCCAGAGTTCTGATTCTCTGTTCTAACGGCGTGTTGATTGTTTGAGAAATTTCTGGAATGTAAGTAATCTATAAAAAGGCAGCCCGCCCGCCACAGGAGTCTGTCGGTAACTGAACGCGTGCGCGTAAACAGCTGTGTTTGTTGTGGTCGTTGACCTTGCAAATTGTATGGTGTATGTTTACGAAGCGTGTATCTAAGGAAATAAAGTGCAATTTTTGGTGTTTGTAACCTGGACTTTATTTCACGAACCCACAAAGTCACAATAAGTTTCGGTGGCTGCATGGTTTAAACGAAAACAGAATTTGATTGCGCTGTACTGCTCCTCTCGCGTCACCTCCATGGTCTGGTATGCGAAATGCACGTAGGATGTACAAAATGGAGCATTACTACCAACCTACCAATACCAGTGTGCTGCCGTCTACCGACATTATACATAATAACCGCTCTTTTTTAATATTTATGTTACAGATACAAATCTATCATAGAAGATACATGAACAAATCAGTCTCGGCCCTTGTTAAACCTCGTATAAAACTTTTTTTAGAATAAAATTTTGATATCTTTAAAACATATCTGTCAAATTTAAACAATGTAAGAATGACAGCGACACGCAAATGGGAAACAATTTATGTCTTCTAATAATTTCTATCCCGAATAGTACACTAATGCAGAGCATCTTTATTTCCTCAAGATAGTTCTCGTAATTAAATTAGAATGTTTAATTTGGAAAAAGACTTTAGAACATCCTGAAAATGATACCTTTTCTTTAACTCATGCAGCCTCAGCGACTATGGAACTGAAATTTCTTAGATTTCCTACTTTTATTGATATCCTTATTATATTTCGTTTTTTTAGACTTTTGTTGGATATACTCGTTTTATAAACTCTGTATAAACTACAATGTGCAATATTCAAACACGTTGTATCTATCTATGTACATCTATTGAGTGTTCACATGACCCACATGCAAAATTATAGACAAAAGTTTTCTTAGTTTTAAGAAATGTTATTTCCAAACACATTACGTACAAATTAATGAATTAATATTGACGCTAGAAGTCCAATGTTTGCTTTAAAAAAGAGTGTTTTATGAAAATAATTATTTTTCGTAGTCTTGGAATATC
The DNA here is from genome assembly GCA_030765055.1 of Mantis religiosa. Taxonomy (NCBI): domain Eukaryota; kingdom Metazoa; phylum Arthropoda; class Insecta; order Mantodea; family Mantidae; genus Mantis; species Mantis religiosa. The sequence goes on along the minus strand of CM060952.1, from coordinate 196,686,365 downwards.
TTCAAATCCTTAGCAAACCTAAGACGAGGAGGTGTGGTAAACTTTTAATATATACTCTTTAAAAATGTGATAGAGAGTTTGTGTATATATGTACCTTTTACTTCTGTACATAGTGATCATCCAGATTTACACATTGTTCCCAGCGTTTCTTGACCTTCTGAACACCTTCATTGCAGAAGTCTGCAGAATTTGCTTTAAACCACTCTTACACTTAATGAAGTATTTGTGTTGTCAATTGGTCGAACATACAATGAATTATTTATTTTAGAGAAGAAGAAAAAGTCACTTGGTGCGAGATCGGGCGAATAATGAGGATGCTGTAAGGTTTCAAAGACATATTACCTTCTTTTGTCAACGGCAACTTGAGATGAATGAGCTGGTGCATTGTCAGACAGAAGACGATTAACTTTGGAGAACATACCGTGTCGTTTCTTAATCAGAGGTAATTGTAACTTGTCCAGAAGATTGCAGTAGTATATGCCAGTGATAGTCTGACCCTTGTCAAGATAATCTGTAAGGATGACTCCACGTCAGTCCCAGAAAACTGAAAGCGCGAAGTTGCCATCTGACTTTTGCACCTTTGTATTTTTAGGAGCGAATAATTGGCATGTTTCCATTCCATGTTCATGGTTTTTATCTCTGTATCACACCGATAAATTCAGTATTCATCCATGGTTACCAGAAGATTAAACAATCATCTTCATCCTATTCCAACAGCAGCAACATCTGCCTAGAAAGGTAACGCCGTGTTTGATTTTGGAAAGGGGTTAGCAGACATGGAACCCATCGTGCAGACACCTTAGACATGTGCATCTCTTTGTGAATAATTTTCCACACACTATATAACTAAGATGTGTCCCATTCATGATCATTTGGAAGGTTGCTTCTCCATCTTCCAGTATTAAACACTCCACTTACTTCACTGTGACAGCTGACGGTCTAGCAGGTCCTTGCTCATCTGTCAGGAACATGTGACTGGTTTGAAAATTCCTTTTCCACCTCACAATAGTGTCATACGATGGGCAATCATTTACATAAACAGCCGTCATTTCATCATGTATTTCCCAGGCAGTTTAGTCCTTCAAATGCAGGAACTTGTTCACACTACGAGCCTCAAATTTCTCCATCTTACACCTCATGTCAATTCTGGCACTCACTGTAAAAAACAAAAGAACTCAAATCAATAAAACTACCAACATTATGCCCTGAGGGATCAATGATGACACTGAGAAATTTTCATCCCTCTAGCATAAGCACTACCGGGTGCTAATTAAAACTTTACGGCAACCCTCGTATATTTGAAAAATGATAACCCAAAATGTACAAATTTACTTGGTGGAGTAATAAATAGCTTGGGTCAAATTAATTACTTTCAATTAGTTGCACATATCATAAGTATACCAATTTCGAGAACCATTCGCGTTTGTTGTTTTTAACACCCTAGCTTATAAAATTTAGAAATGGTCATAACCAAATCATATACAATAATGGGACCATAACTGTGCTACTAATTCTGCAAATGTCATAAAGATATGGAACGTAAAACCCGTCCGCACATTTATAGTACCATAACATTTGATGTAATATGATTTGCCGGGGGAACATTTAGCTGGAAGTTCAATAAAAACTCCGACTGACGTAATCAGCATTTCTACAGAAACGTGCAGTAATCTACCTTAAACCGGTAATAAAAGGGGACGGCTAGGAACTACAGTTAATTCACAAAATTAAATCCTATAATCAACAAAGTTTTCTGGGCTTCAACAACCTGGGCTTGCTTTGCTACCAAATCCCACCCTGCATTTATTTTACATCTCGGAAATGAAACCTCAGCACTTCACATAGCTCTTCGATTAAAAGATTATCATATATTTTTACATAGTTTACTACGTCAGAAGAGGTGGAGAAGACATTGCATTCCCTTTCTCGGTTTCTCTACAAACTTTGTTTTGAGGTTCTTTAATAAAACGTTTTTAAAATACATACATGTATGTGCGTGTGTGAAGTGCATAACTCAAAGCTATTGCTGAAATTCCTCCCTGTAATATGTATGTTTATAATGTCCAATTACATAGACACCATTACAAAGAGAAAACCCATGAAAATGTCTGACAAATGTTAAGAAATTTTCGGCATCTTCAACGTCCGAACACGATTTTCAAGAACATATTCAGTTTTATAATTTGTAAGTTTAACTTACTGGCAATGGCAAATTTCTTCACTCTGAAGAGATCTATAGTAATATTATAAAACGAGAAAAATTGTTTGTGAGTGTATAATGATCACAAGAATCACTCAGTCGATTTGACACTCGTATCTTTCAGCACTGAAGGGTCTAATTCGTTCTCAGAGGTGGAGAAGACATTGCATTCCCTTTCTCGGTTTCTCTACAAACTTTGTTTTGAGGTTCTTTAATAAAACGTATTTAAAATACATACATGTATGTGCGTGTGTGAAGTGCATAACTCAAAGCTATTGCTGAAATTCCTCCCTGTAATATGTATGTTTATAATGTCCAATTACATAGACACCATTACAAAGAGAAAACCCATGAAAATGTCTGACAAATATTAAGAAATTTTCAGCATCTTTAACGTGCGAACACGATTTTCTAGAACATATTTAGTTTTATAATTTGTAAGTTTAACTTTCTGGCAATGGCCATTTCTTCACCCTTAAGAGATCTATAGTAATATTATAAAACGAGAAAAATTGTTTGTGAGCGTAGAATGATCACAAGAATTACTCAGTCGATTTGACACTCATATTTTTCAGCACTGAAGGGTCTAATTCGTTCTCACTTTCAATTTCTTTCATGAATTATTGAGGAATTAAAGCTTTTAAATTTTTTCTTGAGTAAAAAAAGGTGGTATGTATACAACAATATACTTTCAAAGGAGACCTTGAAAGTTAGCGCAGTGGAACAAGTTTTCTATTTACATCCCGCCTTTAGCTCAGAGGTGATGTCGGCGGCCTCTTTTCTTTGCAACATACTGCCTATCTCCAGTGGTGTTAACTCGTATATAGTGGCTTTACTTTGGGTTTTGCATTAGATCACACATCTAGACCCTCATTCATACTTTCAAAGCTAAAGATTTCCACCTGGGTATTTATTTATTTATTTATTTATTTATTTATTTATTTATTTATTTATTTATTTATTTATTTATTTATTTATTTATTTATTTATTTATTTATTTATTTATTTATTTTTTTATTTATTTATTTATTTATTTATTCATTCATTCATTCATTCATTCATTCATTCATTCATTCATTCATTTATTTATTTATTTATTTATTTATTTATTTATTTATTTATTTATTTATTTATTTATTTATTTATTTATTTATTTATTTATTTATTTATTTATTTATTTATTTATTTATTTATTTTTGCGTTTTACGTCCTTCCAACGTTAAGTCATATCGGACGGTGAATGAAATGAGTGAAATTATCCTCAAATGAGTCCGGGGTGCATGGAGCTTAGAGTTTCCCGACATTCGTCTTGTTGGATAAGGGAAAACCCCGGAAAAACCTTATCCAGGTAGCTCAGCATTACCGAGATTCGAACTTGGGACCTCTTGAACGTGAGACAGACACGCTACCATCTGCGCTACCGAGGCGGGCAACTGGGGATAGGCGAGAATGTTGCGACATCTCGTTTCTCGGAGCTCTCTCGTTTGTTTTTTGGACATCAGGTGAGAGGTAGCTAAACTACGGGTAACCGGTGTAAGAATTGGTGTCAGTTTGAAATCATTAGGAAACCCGTCATTCGTAGCTCACTTCGACGTCCAAATCTGTTCCTTTCTTCCTCCCAAGGATGACGCTGGAAGGTCATCATGACCTATGCACTGAACTGTACTGTACTCCAGTTGCTAGAGGTCCCTCTGTCTAGCAATTCCACGAATTTTGAGTGCACCAACTTCAATTATTGTACAGTATGTAGGAATATGCAGATTGTGTAACTGGTTTCGTGCTTTAAATTTCTAATGTGGACCAGGTTTGATGATTTCATTCACATTTACCTTTAAGAATGCTAAAATATTTTTGGAATACTCACTAAAATAGTTTGCTAGTTGTTTCACTGCCACTCTACTTGAATTTTGAGTTCCAGTTGTTAGAATAGACAAAATTTGCAATGATATTTAATCCTAATTATAGATAACTGATACATTTGGAACTCTACACAAAGTAAAGGAAGCATTATACCGACATAAACGCCCACAAAAATCCTGTAAATGCGTACAATTGGATGAATGTTTTGCGGAAACAGCTTTGTGGCTCTGACAGCTCTCATCTCTCAGCCAGTTTGCACCAGAAAAAGGCTGTAAGGTTATTTTCGGGTTCAACGTAAAACTCTTCAAAGCTCACTAGAATGAGAGCGCATACGTGACGTAGAAGCTAAGAGGGAAAATGTGGTGCATAGATGAAATTTTCTTTGTTTCCTTCTTTGCTGTATTGCGGTATTCTTTTCTTTCCTTGCTTCATTCCGTAGTCTAATAACATTAACTCTCCGAAAGAAAAGACGGCAGTAAAAGAAGAAAAAGTCTATGAATGTGCTTCTGGTCACGTACACGCAGAATCAGACAGTACAGATAAAGGAAAACATTTTATTCTTTGAAGAATGTAACCCATCTACCAGATGACTTTCGCTTCTTAGAAAAAACATCGCAAACCGGTAAACATTTTGTAGACGATGACTTACATACAAAGCTGAATATCTTTTTCTAAACATTTACTTCATATTGTAGCCCGCCTCGGTAGCATGGTGGTAGCGTATCTGCCTCACATTCAAGAGGTCCCGAGTTCGAATCTCGGTCAGGCTGAGTTACCTGGATAAGGTTTTTTCCGGGGTTTTCTCTTATTATGTTGGACGAATGTCTGGTAACTCTAAGCTCCATGGACCCCGGACTCAATTGAGCATCAGTTTACCCATTCCATTAACAATAATAATAACAATAACAATAATAATAATAATAATAATAATAATAATAATAATAATAATAATAATAATAATAATAATAATAATAATAATAATAATAATAATAATAATAATAATAATAATAATAATAATAATAATAATAATAATAATAATAATAATAATAATAATAATAATAATAATAATAATAATAATAATAATAATAATAATAATAATAATAATAATAATAATAATAATAATAATAATAATAATAATAATAATAATAATAATAATAATAATAATAATAATAATAATAATAATAATAATAATAATAATAATAATAATAATAATAATAATAATAATAATAATAATAATAATAATAATAATAATAATAATAATAATAATAATAATAATAATAATAATAATAATAATAATAATAATAATAATAATAATAATAATAATAATAATAATAATAATAATAATAATAATAATAATAATAATAATAATAATAATAATAATAATAATAATAACAATAATAGTTCTTAAATTTATTTAGAATAACTTCGATTTATTCTAAATATGTTTAGAATTTATTTCCTTTTAGTTATTTAAAAGGAATCAGCATATAGAATTGAGATTTATCGCCAATATCTTTAGTTTCTACTCCGAACCATTAATAAAACAATTGATACCGAAATTAAGATTTGTCATGAGTTAAGAATCATGATGGATGTCAAAGGAATGTTGGTTCTTTGTTACAACACGAACAAGGGCAGCTGAGGCGAATAGCAATTGTGGGGGAAAGTTGTTATAACAAAAGCAATGTAAGAAACAGTGTCCTTAGCAGATTTCCAAAGGGGCTCACTTGACTTGTATGAATTGGGTATTCTTTGAACCATTCATAATGTTGACAATAGGACTCTTTGGGTTGAAAATGAGTTTTGAGAAAGGGAAAGTGTTACACCCACGCGCATCTGTGGTCATTCAGAACAGTCTTCGGCGTGGAGCCGACTAGAGCGGTCCGAGGCGTGAGGGCGAGTAGGGCAGTCCTCTTGTTCTGTCTTGGATATTTATCGGTTCATATATACGTGAGGAACGAATAAAGTTTATCGAGTAAAAAATATTCTGCCGTCAGTAACTCTAAAAAGAGACTGGTAACCCTTGGTCGGCAACTTCAATTTCGATGTTCTACAAAAAAAAAAAAAAAAAAAAAAAAAAAAAAAAAAGTAAATAAATAAGTTGGAAACGGGCAATCCAGTGTCATTAACATCTCCTTCTCACACACATCCACCCATACCCTGTGAGAAACCTCATTGTTTTACCCTGAGCTAAACAAAAGTGCTTCAAACTGTATTGTCAAGTGGAACATTGTTCCCTACATATATAGTATTGCTTCACAATGTTATATTTTTGTTCATTTCAGAAATTGTAGGCTTAGTACACGCCAGGGCCAATAGGAGAGGTCACACATACCGAATCGCACAAAATGTAAGTTCTTGAAATACACATTCGTCTTTCAGCGAGGTACACATTTGCTGAAATGTCAGGCTTATACAACGAAAATTAAGAAAAGCTGCTAGCAGTGCTGAAGATGAGTATGTATGCGTTAAGATAATCATTCCCGGCCTGAAATTTTCGATCAGAAGAACTCACAATGAAAGGCAAAGTGAAGGTATATTAATAATATTATATGAAAGGGTAGAGCCAGACTGAAAAATTGAATGCCATAGTCGGGATTTGAACCAGGGATCCTCTGGTCTCCGTCCAGCCGAGCCGTTCAGCTACTATGGCCAACGTGCCGATATGACATTAAATTCTCCAACGTTAAATTTCAACCCGAGTTACTTGTCAATTTATTATAATTTCTAAGATCTTCAAATCCAATGCTTATTGCTTCCCTGTAACTAGCTTCATTTTCTAAGTAATTATGAGGCAACCTTCGTTTATGTATGTTTCCGTAGCAGCGATCTTCACCTCTTAACCTCCACATCCCTTGCTAGTGAGCTGGCATATGTCGTCTTTTAAAAATCAGAATTTATAAGAAATTCTGCCTCACCAAGCCTCACTGATATACCTAATCTAGCAACACTGTATACACTCGCGTAAATCTCCTTGTTAATTCTCCGAATTATTCTAAATATCCAGCCGAAGCTAATTATCGTACATAAGGTACCTGAGTCAAAATCTTTTCGCAATATATATTAGATTTTATTGTGTAAATTCAAAAATTTTACAATTTACAACTTTTGGCTACATTCATTTGTTTTTAACTTGTTGCTACCTTGGCTTACATGGCACCCTGGTCTTCTGCTCTGCCAGGTAGCTCTTAACATCCATGCCTCCTGGTTACTTAATTAGTCCCATTCTTGCCGCTCAACTTCCCTTCTTATATTATTTAAATCTTTGGCCCATTTTTATTTTACTTTCTGCAAAATCTTGCCAATACTTCTTACCCTCTTTTCCTCCCTGCTCGTTAATATTTTTATAGTCACTATCCTCTTCTCTAATATCTCCCATTTTTCCTTCCAAACCTTTTTTCTCCACACTGCAATCTCCTCACATTCTGTTACATAGTGTTCTATGCTTTATTTTCCCCCACATAATTCACAAATTCCCTTTTCCCTACCTCTTATCCCTCTTAGAAATATTGTTCTTGTTCTCATCCAAGCTAACCCTTCTCTCTCTTGTATATTGCAGTAACCTATGTATGCTTCTCGTCCCCAATTTATTTTTATTTTTTTAAATTGTAATGATATCATATTTTATAGACTTCCCTTATTTCCTGTCTTTCTATATCTTCTATTCTGCATTTTATCAATTTACCCATATCGCATGTATTCCTTTCCTCTAATCTCCATATATCTCCCATTTCTATTATTTCCATAAATCCTCCTATCTCTGCCCAACAACTATTGAGTTCACTAATCTTTTTGCTGTGTCATGCATAAGTTCATAATTTTCCCTTATTCTTTGGCCAAACACCTATACCAAAATTGTATTATGATTTAAATTATTATTTCATTGCATCTTGTCCTTCCTAATTCTACTAAAGCTACTTTCCTAGGTGCTGATCTTGGTAAGCCTAGTAGCTCTTTACAAAACCTTCTGCAGTTTTGGTCCACCGTTTTGTTTACCTCTGATTCACAATTAAATTGGCAAACCGGCAGTGCCTTAACTTTAACAAAACCTCAAAGATATTCATGTTTAGAGCGATTGTGTTTTACTTTGTACCTTATTTTCTCCTTGTGGGTTACTGCTCCTGTTTATTAGCTTTATTATATGTAGATTATAATTTAGTAATCCTATAATTTCTTTATACACTTAAAGGGGGATTGCGAAGACAAGATTCTGTAAATTTAGTTTTAACATGTCCAGTGTTTTGCCAAGAACACGCAGCACAAATTAGATTGCCTTCGCACTGCTTTTGTAATGTCACATATATTCATGCTTGTCTTGTTGTTCCACTCTCCTATTTCTTTTAGGTTTACCTTGTTTTATATGACAACGAGAAACGTTTGCTCTACTCCAGGACAACAAAGACTCTCAACAAATGCTGCTGTATCTTGCTTTCCTTTTATTTATTCTTCTTTGTCGTTTTAGAATACGGTTTTTACATTTTCTACCTTCCCTTTACCAACAACAACTACGGAATAGTAAGAGAAAGGTGGTGTGCCTTTACAGAAGAAGAACCACCAGACTTTGGATAACAATAAAGTTTTGTGTTCGCAGCAGTTTACCATCGTCTTTTTCTTCTGAAAAGATAATTACATTTCTATCACTATTTCAGGAATCGCTCAAAGTTGTCATCATTATAATAAATTGCACCACTCGCTATGCCTAGATACTAGGGCTTTTCAATAAATAATTAATAGAGTTTTTTTTGACAACGTACCTTTAGTCATTCTTATAATTTTGATGGTCATTCTCAAAAGTCTCCCCTGAATGCGATGCACCTGTCCCAGGTTTCTGCCAGTCTTCAAAGACATGCTGGAAATCATTTTCGAGAGATCCTTCATAATCGCCTTCGCAGCCTTCACCGCTGCTTCTGATAATGGATAATGCCTCACACGAAGGCGTTTCTTCAAGTTAGGGAATAGAAAAAAGTCACAAAGGGCTAAATCGGACTATAGGAGGGGTGAGGAAGGCACTTCACGTAGATTTTTGCAAGATATTCAGCAGCAACATTGGCAATATGCTGCCAGGCATTATCGTGATGCAACATCCAGCCTGCTTCACGAAAATGTGATCTTTTGCGCCTGATATGGACATGCTATGTTTTCAGGACGTTCCTGTAGTATTGCCCAGTTACTGATGTGTGTGCAGGTACAACATGCTGATAAACCATTCCATGAATATCAAAGAATGAGATGACCACTACTTTCCTAGCAGAAGCAACCACTTTTGCTTTCTTGGAGGTTGGTGATGAAGGAGATTTCCACACTGAACTTTGCTGTTTGCCCTCAGGATCAAAATGATATAGCCAAGTTTCATCAGGATTGATAACGTTTGAAGGAAACTCCGGATCTTCCTGTAATATCAACTTTAATTCCATGCAGACTTGCATGCGAATGTCCTTTTGTTCTGTAATCAACAGTCTTGGAACCCATCGCGCACAAACACGTCTCATGTGTAATGTTTCTGTAACCAACGTGTGGGTGGCACCCAATAAAATGTTCAATATTTCAGAAAGTGATCTTAAGGTAATTCGTCGATCCTCTCACAATGGCAGCAGCAGTGTTTTCTTACGTAAGAGCAGTAACTGGAGCACCGGTTCCACCTTCTTTTGAAATTCATTTCCTCCCTTCTTTAAACACTTTAAACCACCTTCAATCTGTGTTATAGGAAGGAATAGAGTCTCCATAGGCCTCCTGTAACATTGGATAGACCTCAACTTAAGATTTGTTGAGACGAAAGCAGAATTTCAAAGCCACATACTGTTCTTCGCGTGTTACCTTCATTGCAGCGGTAGGCGATACTGAACATGTCTGAAGTTGCCTCGTTCTCACAGGCGGGAACCAGGAGTACCAACAATGAAACTACTACGGCGTGTTTGTTTCACACTGAGCTAACAGAATATAATAAGATTGAAATTATTGCTAAAAATTATGACCGTAAACAAATTATAATCATTTTTTATTGAACAGGCCTCGTATATTTTACATTCCCTAAAACGAATTACTATGTATATCTGAAATTATAATAAATTCAATTTATTGTATGAGAACGTAGTCCTTCACATTAAAATATAGCATGTGTTCAGGACTTGGAGGCCGTGAGGGAAGAAAAATAATGGATGGTATTTTTTTTCTCAACTGTAGCAAACATCCTAGGAAGGCGGCAGCAACGGCTGGTGTTTGGGGGTTCATTTGTACTGTTGAGTGGTGGAGAGGGTGGTGTGTGGGCCGTTCTATTGTGATTAGCTGTTGAGTTGGTCGATGCCAAGACATTGTAAAGTAAGACTCCAACTCTGGTTTATCCTCATTCTCTCTTGAAGTTGAGATGTTAATATATTTCTATTGTTTTATTGACCTTTCTCGCGTTTACTTTGGTGGTTACAATAATCCAAGTTCTCTTGATTATGTCGTGTTTATTTAATCGTAATGCATGATTAGAAACAGCTGATTTATTAAACTTAAATCTGTAAAATATTAATGATAATGATAATG